>CM057829.1:30226300-30522982 GCA_030068075.1 Paguma larvata
ACTACAAAGAATGGCAAAGAATGCCATTGTGGTTTTGAATCCAACTGCATTAAATCTGTAGATCTCTTGGGTAGTATTGATATGTTAACAATATTAAGTCTTTCAAAACATGAACATGAGATGTGTTTCCATTTATTTGTTCTTTCAGCAACATTTTGTAGTCTTTCATTCCTTGGTTAAGTTCATTTCTAATTATTTTATTATTCTTGATGCTATTGCAATTGGAATTGTTTTCTTAATTTCCTTTTCTGACAGTTCATTGTTAGTATATAGAAATCCAACTGATATGTATGTGTTGATTTTTATCCTGTAGTTTTGCTGATTTCATTTTTTGGTTCTAACAGTTTGTGTGTATATATAATCTTTAAGTTTTTTTCTTAAACTATTGTTTTAATGGGTCTCAAATACTGTGACAGATTTTTGGTGAAGTTGTTTCCATTAAGAAGTACTGATTTTAGTGCTCGCTTTGGTAGTATATATATGAAAGTTGGAACGATACAGAGAAGATCAGCATGGCCCCATGTGCAAGGACGATATGCAAAAGCACTTATTTTAAAAACTAATAATTAAAGATCACACACACACACACACACACCAAGTAGTCCACAAAACATTCTCCTTTCCAGCTGAAGGTTTTACAATGCATTGTTATCATTAACAAGTCCTTTAATATTAAACTGAAATTGCCAATTGACACAAACTGTTCTGAGACCGTTCTTCTACCACTGATTAAGACTGAGATGGCAGGTATTGGGGGTAATATTCATTTAGACTTCTGAGCTTCCTGGGGCTACTTGGTGACCTTGCCAGCTCCAGCTGTCTTACTGTCCACTGCTTTGATGACACCTACAGCAATTGTCTGTTTCATGTCATGAATAGCAAAATGGCCCAGAAGAGGGTAGTCAGAGATGCTCTCAACACATATAGGCTTACCAGGAACCATATAAACAATGGCAGCATCACAAGATTTCACTAATTTGGGGCCATCTTCTAGCTTTTTATCAGAGCGATGATCAATCTTCTCCAGCTCAGCAACTTGCAAGCAATGCAAGCTGTGTGACAATCCAGCACAGGTGTATATCCAGCACTGATTTGGCCTGAATGGTTCAGGTGATTATCCTGGAAGCTAGCTGCTTCCATTGGTGGGTCGTTTTTGCTATCATCAGCCACATTGCCATGATGAACATATTTGACAGATACGTTCTTGACATTGAAGTCTATATTGTCCCCAGGAAGAGTCTCATTCAAAGTTTCATGGTGCATTTCAACAGACTTTACCTCAGTTGTAACGTTCACTGGAGCAGAAGTTATCACCATACCAGGTTTAACAACACTAGTCTCCACTTGGCCCACACGGACAGTACCAATATTATCAATTTTGTGGACGTCCTTGTGGGGCAGACACAAGGGCTTGTTAGTTGGACAAATTGGTGGCAGAATGCAATCCAGAGCTTCAAGCTGCATGGTTCCATGTGGGGAATAAGCTTAGGAATTTCCTGAGCCTGCACTGATGGGTTAACAAGGCATAAAAAATTACAAAGTCATAGAATGCTCACACCCAAGTTTGGATAAACAAGATTAGGTAAATAAGTATACAGAGGGTGAGGCAAAGGCCCCCAGAATAAAGATGGGGGGGCAAGCGCCCCACTGCAAAGGTGTAAGAGATAAGCAAGATTAGGTATTCAGGACGAAAACGCCCCCCCAATTTAGTACCATAGCAGAAAGCTGCCTTCACAGGAAGGAAGGACCAAATTAGGTGAACAGGTAAATAGGACTATAGCCCGATACCCACTTCAGGGTGAAGTTGCCCAGAGTGGAGCTGACTAGCAAAAGAAAGGTCCCTTGTTAAACCTGAGGTTACATGCACTATCTGTCTTATCCCCTAGTGTGGCTAAGATAAATAGACATAGCATCTCATGTCAGTCGTTAACATCCATCTGACTGGCGCCAGGATTTTGGTGCCTAACACTGTATATCTTCAAAACCTCCTTTCCCTCATGCCTGTGTTAATGTTCACAGATCACTGTCTCTTTGTGCACGCCCATCACGTTTGTAAGCCTTATGATCTTAAAAAATAGGGGGTAAGGACCCTTATTTGGGGAGTCTTGTCTTTTCCCGGACATTATCCATCTCTTGCATTTTAATCCTCCATCCACTTTCTTGCTGGACAAGAAAGAACTTTATTTTTTTTTTTTAACTTTTTAAATGTTCGTTCATTTGTGAGAGACAGTGAGAGACAGAATGCAAGCGGGAGGGGAGCAGAGGGAGAGGGAGGAACAGAATCCGAAGCAGGTTCCAGGCTCTGAGCTGTCAGCACAGAGCATGATGCAGAGCTTGAACCCATGAATCATGAGATCATGACCTGAGCTGAAGTCGGACGCTTAACTGACTGAGCCACCCAGGTGCCCCAGGACAGAACTTTAGACCCAAAGTCTACGACAGTTCCGCTGGCATTGCCATCTTTACAGGTGAGTTTCCATCCTTTGAAAGAAGGCATGTTAGCACTTTGCTCGAGCATGTTTTCACCATTCTGAACAAAAATTGGCACAAATGCTACTGAGGTGGTAGCCAGTTTTCTTAATGTAAGTGATGATATTCTTTTTTCTTTTAACGTCTTTATTTATTTTTGAGAGAGAGAGAGAGAAAAAAAAAAGACAGACAGAGCATGAGTGGAGGAGGGGCACAGACAGAGAGGAAGACACAGAATCTGAAACAGGCTCCAGGCTCTGAGCCATCAGCACAAAGCCCGACACGGGGCTCGAACTCGGAATGGTGAGATCATGACTTGAGCTGAAGTTGGACGCTTAACCGACTGAGCCACCCAGACGCCCCGTGATGATATTCTTAACCATTTCTTTGTATCTCTTCTATCTGCAGGGTGGCTCAGTGGAATCCATTTTGTTAACACCAACAAATAGTTGTTTCACACCCAGCGTGTAAGCCAGAAGGGCATGCTCATGGGTCTGCCCATTCGTGGAGATACCAGCTTCAAATTAACCAACAGCAACAACAATTGGGACAGTATAATCAACTTGAAATGTTTTTTATAAGGTCTCTGTGCCCTGTGGCATCAATGATGGTCACATAATACTTGCAGGTCTTGAATTTCCACAGGGAGATATCAATGGTGATACCACATTCACCATTACCTTCAGTTTACCCAAGACCCAGGCATACTTAAAGAAGCCCTTTCCCATCTCAATCTCTTCCTTTTCAAATTTTTCAATAGTTCTTTTGTTGATCCTACCACATATTTGGATCAGATGACCAGGAGTGGTAGACTTGCCTGAATCTACATATTCAATGACTATGATGCTGATACTAGTCTTTTCCTTTCCCATTTTGGCTTAAGTTTAGTGGTGGTTTTCATGACACCTGTGTTCTGGCAACAAATCTGTTGTTAAAAGTTTAAGTTTTTCTACATATAAAATTGGGCCATGTGTGACAGAAATAATTTTATTAAAAATATTTTTAAATTTATTTTTAAAATTACATCTAAGTTAGTTAGCATATAGTGCTATAATGATTTTATGAGTTGATTCCAGTGATTCCAGTATCTCATTGTGGTTTTGATTTGTATTTTCCTGATGATGAGTGATGTTTTGCATATTTTCATGTGTCTATTAGCCATCTGAATGTCTTCTTTGGAAAAGTATCTATTCATGTCTTCTGCCCAGTTCTCCACTATATTTTTTGTTTTTTGTGTGTTGAGTTCCATAAGTTCTTTAGATTTTGGGTACTAAGCTTTTATTAGATATGTCATTGCAAATATCTTCTCTCATTCTGTTGGTTCTATTTTAATTTTGTTGATTGTTTCCTTTGCTGTGCAGTAGCTTTTTGTGTTGATGAGGTCACAATAGTTCATTTTTGCTTTTATTTCCCTTGCCTCCAGAGACATATCTAGTAAGAACTTGTTGTGGCTGAGGTCAAAGAGTTTGCCACCTATTTTTTCCTCTAGGATTTTGATGGTTTCCTATCTCACCTTTAGGTCTTTCATCAATTTTGAGTTTATTTTTGTATATAATTACAATTATTAGGTCTTCTTGAAGGAAAATCCCTTAAATAGAATATAATGCCCTTATTCATCTTTTGTTACAGTCTTTATTTTAAAATCTAGATTGTATGATATAAGTATGGCTACTCTGGCTTTCTTTTGGCAACTATTAGCATGATAGATGGTTCTCCATCCCCTTACTTTCAATCTGAAGGTGTATTTGGGTCTAAAATGGTTCTCTTGTAAACAGAATATAGATGGATCTTATTTTCTCATCCATTCTGTTACTCTTTGTCTTTTGATTGAAGTGTTTAGTCCATTGACATTTAAAGTGAGTATTGAAAGATATGAATTTATTGCCATTGTGTTGCTGGTAGAATTGGCATTTTTGGTGGTGTTCTCTTGTCCTTTCTAGTCTTTGTTGCTTTTGGTCTTTTTTGTTTTGTTTTATCTTTTCTCCCTTCAGAGAGTCCCCTTTAAAATTTATTGCAGGGCTGGTTTAATGGTCACGAACTCCTTTAGTTTTTGTTTGTCTGGGAAACTCTTTATCTCTCTTTCTATTTTGAATAGCCTTACTGGATAAAGAATTCTTGACTGCATATTTTTCCTATTCGTCACGTTGAATATATCCTGACACTCCTTTCTGGCTTGCCAAGTTTCTGTGGGTAGGTGTGCTGTGAACTTGATCTGTCTTCCCTTATAGAAAAGGACTTTTTTTCCCTTGCTGCTTTCATGATTCTTTCCTTGTCTCTGTATTTTGTGAATTTGACTGATATGCCATGTTGATGATTGGTTAAGGACTTGTAGGTTAAGGAATTTTTTTCCTTTGTTGCTTTCAAGATTCTTTCCTTGTCTATGTATTTTGTGAATTTGACTATGATATGCCATGTCGATTGTCAGTTTTTGTTGAAACTAATAGGAGTGTTCTGTATTTCTTAGATTTTGATGTATGTTTCTTTCCCCAGTTTAGGAAAGTTTTCCACTCTGATTTTCTCACATAAACCTTCTACCACTTTATCTCTTCATCTTCTGGGACCCCTGTGATTCACATGTTATTCCTTTTTAATGAGTCACTGAGTTATCTAATTCTTAATCGTGCTTTTTGCCTTAGTTTCTCTCTTTTTTCTGCTTCATTATTCTCCATAAGTTTGTCCTCTATATTGTTGATTCACTGCTCTGCTTCATCCATCCTTGCTTTCATAGCATCCTTTTGAGATTGCATCTCAGTTATAGCATGTTTAATTTTGTCCCAACTAGATTTTACTTCTTTTATCTTTGCAGAAAGGGATTCTATGCTTTTTTCAATCCCAGCTAGTATTCTTATTATTGTGATTCTAAATTCTGGTTCAGACATCTTGCTTGTACTTGTGTTGATTAAGTCCCTAGCTATCATTTATTCCTGCTCTTTCTTTGGGGGTGAATCTCTTAATTTCATCATTTTGGAGGAAGAAAAAGAATTAGTAAAGTTAAAATTAAAATTAAAAAATTAAAAAAAAGATACATAAGGATTAAAGAAATACATATGTCATACTGTTCATACATCCCATACCATTCCCTAGCCACCTAGGTCATCCACTCAGAAATTACCACAGTTAGTAATTTCTTACTTCTCTTCCCAGAAGACTAAATCTATGTGCTAATGTATATTCTTAAGTAAATAAAAGAGCTGAAGTCATATATCTTTGGAGAACACGTTTGCAACTCACATAAGTGATAAAGTACTTGTATCCAGAATATATAAACAACCCTTAAAACTCAACAGTAAGAAAACAAACTAATTAAAAAATGGGCAAAAGATCTGAAGACACCTCACAAAGAAGTATACAGATGGTGAATAAGTACATGAAATGATGTTCAACAATAATGAGATAACACACATACCTATTAAAGTGGCAAAACTAGAAGAACCTGGATGGCTCAGTCTATTAAACCTCAGACAGAGGAGAGCCTACTTGGAATTTTCTTCCTCTCCCTCTATCGTTCTCTCTGCTCCTCTTCCATTCATGCATGTGCATGCATGCTCTCTCTCTCAAAATAAATAAATAGACTTAAAAAAATTAAAATGGAAAAACTAAAAAAACTCTGGTGATGCCAATTTCTGGCAAGCATGTAGAGCAGCATGAATGCTCATTCATTACTGGTAGTAATGTAAAACATGGTACAGACATTTTGGAAGACAGTTTGGAATTTTTAAAAATTTATTTATTTTCAGAGAGAACAAACATGACCAGGAGAGGGGCAGAGAGAGGGACAGCCTCCTTGATATCCACACAGAGCCCAATTTGGGGCTGCAACTCACAAACCCGTGAGATAAACTGAGTTGAGATCAAGAGTCACATACTAAATGGAGTGAGTAACCAAGGCGCCCCTGGAAGTTTTTTTTTTTTTTTTTTTTTTGTTTTGGTTTTTTTTATTTTATAAACAGCAACATAGGTGTGCCTGGGTGGCTCAGTCAGTTGAGTGTCTGACTCTTGGTTTCAGCTCAGGTCATGATCTCACAGTTCGTGAGTTCAAGCCCCACGATGGGCTCTGCACTGGTAGTACTGAAGCCTGCCTGGGAGTCTCCATTTCTCTCTCTCTGCCCCTCCCCTGGTCATGTTCTTTCAAAAAGAAACGTTAAAAAAAAAAGCAACATAGACTTTCAATATGACCTAGCAATTCTACTACTAGTCTGAACATTTATATTTACAAAAAGTTTGCAGGTGAATGTTTATAGCAGCTTTATTCACCATCACCGAAAACTAGAAACAACAGAAGAATGGACAAAACAAACTGGTATATATCTATACCATGAAAAACTATTAAGTGATCAAAAGGGATAAACTATTAATCCATGTTGCAACATGGATTTTGCTAAGTGAAAGTAGTCAGTATGAGAAGGTTATATGTCATATGATTCCATTTATATGATATTCTAGATAAAGCAAAACTAGAGAGGGAAAAAAAAGATCAGTGACTACCTAGGGTTTGCAAAGGGGTAGGGTTGACTAGTTGGAGCACAGAAATTTTAGGACCACGAAGCTATCCAATATGGTTCTGTAGGGATGGATACACAAATCTATTAATGTATCAAAACCATAAAATAGGGGTGCCTGGGTAGCTTAGTCCATTGAGCTTCTGACTTTAGCTCAGGTCATGATCTCAAGGTTCTGAGTTCAAGTCCCTCATCAGGCTCACTGCTGTCAGCACAGAGGCTGCTTAGGATTCTCCATTCCCAAGCCTACCCCTCTCCTGCTCTCTGTCTCTGTTTCTCTCTCAAAAATATATATATGCTGGGATTTTATATATATATATATAAGTTACAGCAGGAAGAGTGAATCTTAATGAATGCAAATTTAAAAAATCAACCAGGAAGGTGGGAAGATGGAAGGTAGACTGACAAAAGCATCTAACTGTATTACGAATGTATGACATGACCTAACTGGAGGTGGTGGGGAAAGAGGTACTGACCTAAGTAGCTTTGGAAATGACTGGAAACTGTAAGACTGAAGACCAGAGGAACTTTTCATAAGCACAGGTTAACAGTTCTGAAAAGATTGTAAAGCTATGCTGGGATTGACATTAAGTAAAAGGATGGTGGACTGTGGGAGCCAAGTTTCTTATTGTTGATATGGGAGGATATAGATAAACAAGGGGTGGGGATATACAGATAGAAACATATAGGTATAGGCGGAGTGGGCAAGCAAGACTGTGCCCAAGTTGCGAGGTGCCCTCTGACATCAGCCACGCCCTAAGCGGGCGGGGATAAAGGGAGTAGTGTCTCCAGGGTTGCTTCTCTCCATCCCAGGGGCATCTGCTGCTTTCGGGCCCAGCATCCTTAAATAAAAACAGGAAAAGAAAACGCTTTAAAATCTTCAGAGAGAGAAAGAGAGAGAGAGGGAAAAGTCATTCTCTTCCGAAGATCAACCAGAAGTCATTTCGCCCCGCTTCCCGCCTGTCCTAGCCTGCTTCAGCCTCACCTTGGCGTCTGTTGGTCCTGGTCGTGTGTGGAGTGGTGAGCAGCCAGGCTATCTGTGCCCACGCGCCTCCTCTCTGGCAGTCCAGCCAGGCCTCCTGGCAGCCCCTCGTTGGCCACCTCTCTGGCACACCAAGTGTCTGCATTGCCTTTTTCAGCCCAGCCCCACGTGGGAGGCAGCTGCACTCTAGCCAGTTGGCCCCAACCAATATTTGGTTTCCTCCTCTTCCCCTGTGAAGGAAACAATGTAAAGACAAGGAGTTAGCTGACAGCCGGGTGACTCCGGACACCCTTGCACACCCCTTGCACACAAGGGCAGTGGGACAAACAGGACAGCACACTGCTCTGTATGAGATGGCCCGAGGCTACCTGTTTGTCTAAACTATGAATTCCAAAGTTTATGGTCATAATTCAACATTAACCCTGCAGCCATGCAATGATCATTATGGATAAACAATGAAGGAATGTATTTACTTCTCTGAAGTTATCTTTGCCTAAGGCCACTAGATTTGCAGATAGCAAAAAAGATGACTATCATTGTCCCGCCTAAAGATTACATTGATTGCTGTTGAAATAAAAGACCTGCTTTTGCTGTAGCAAGGCACTCAAGATAGACTGATATCTGAGTCCTCTGCCTTTCTTTCAATCCTGCGCTCTCCACACCTCTACCTGAAGTGAACGAGACTCAACACTCCTGGTTTCTGTAATCTTAAACTGTGGGAGCTGGAGGCCTATATTTATGGCCTCTTGAAGAATTTTTATAATTTGGAGAAGAGTCTCTGTTTTAATACGTTATTTTTCTGTTTTTGAAATTTGGAACTTTATTATTATGATTTTTTAATGTTTATTTATTTTTGAGAGAGAGAGAGACAGAGTGTGAGTGGGATAGGGACAGAGAGGGAGGCAGAATCGGAAGCAAGCTCCAGGCTCTGAGCTGTCAACACAGAGCCGGACACTGGGCTTGAACTCACTAACCACAGGATCATGATCTGAGCTCCCATGCTTAACTGACTGAGCCACCCAGGCCCCCCTAAAATTTGGAGCTTTAGACCAGGACAGCCTGCAAATTATGAACGCCCAGAGAGGGCCATGTTGTTTTTGAGACCTTTTGTCTTGGCTTACCAGTCTTCTGTTTCCCTGAACCTACCCAGTGTCTCTTAGCTTCACTTTGCCATCTGTGAGTCATTGGGCAGCCACACCTCTGAGAAAAGCCCTCCTTGTCCAGTGTGGTGCCTAAAAGTTTTTCCTGTAGGGCTAATGTTGGTGGGGATGGGGGAGATGAACACTGCCTCTAGCAGGTACCACATAGTCTTCCTGTACTGTGGGTGACCTGGATTTGGACATCACAGAGGCCATGCTCTATGAAAAGTTCACTCGTGTGGGGCTTGAGCTGTCCATCCAGGTCTTTGGATATATGACTACCAGCCGCTCTCTGGGTTATGCCTATGCAACTTCCATTTATGCTGATGCCAAGGCAGACACCCTGAACTTTGATGTGATTAACAATTCACATCATGTGGTCTCGTAGGGAGCCTTATTTGAAAACACCTGGGGTGGGAAACATTTTCATTAAGTACCTGGACAAATCTATAGATTAAAAAAAGCATTTTATGATACTTTTTTCTGCTTTTGAAAACATTCTGTTTTGCAAGGTGGTGTGTAAGAAGTATAGCTTTAAAGGTTATGACTTTGCCCATTTCAAGACCCAAGAGGCGGCTGACAAGGCCATCGAGAAGATGAATGGTATGTTCCTCAATGACAGCAAAGTGTTCGTGGGCAGATTCAAGTTGTGAAAAAATCAGGAAGCTGAGCTTGGAGCCAAAGCTAAGGAATTCTTGCATGTTTATATCAAAAAATTTGAGGAAGAGGTTGATAATAATAGTTTGAAAGAGTATTTAGCCAGTTTGGTAAGACCTTAAGTATCAAGATGATGAGCGATCCTAGTAAGAAATGGAAAGGCTTTGGCTTTATGAGTTACAAAAGAGACGATAAGGCCATGGAATAGATGAATGGATAATAAATCAGTGGGAAAGTCATTTTTGTAAACTGTGCACAGAAGAAAGTGGAGTGGCAGGCTGAGTTAAAACAGAAATTTGAAAAGCTCAAACAAGAGAATTAGTCAATATCAGGGGGTAAATCTCTACACTAAGAACTTGGACGACACCACTGATTATGAGAAATTAAGGAGAGTTTTCTCTTTTTTTTAAAAGTTTATTTTTATTATAAAAACAGGGAGGTGAACAAAACATAAGAGACTCTTAAATATAGAGAACAAACAGAGGGTTGCTGGAGGGGTTGCAGATGAGGGTATGGGCTAAATGGGTAAAGGGCATTAAGAAATCTACTCCTGAAATCATTGTTGCACTATATGCTAACTTGGATGTGAATTTAAAAATTAATTAATTACTTTTAAAAAAGAACGTAAATGCTATTATCTTGTTAGGATTTGGGGACAAGGATATAATAAAGTGTGATAATAGTAAAATAAAAGTTTGTTTTTATTTTGATAGCAGGCAGGGGAGGGGCAGAGATGGAGGGAGATAGAATCCCAAGCAGGCTATGTGCTGTCAGCATAGAGCCCAATGGAGGGGGCCCAAACTCACAAACCATGAGATCATGACCTGAGTCAAAGTCAAGAGTTAGACGCTTGACCAACTGAGCCACCCAGGTGCCCCAAGAGTTTTCTCCCTTTGGATCAATCACCAGTGCTAAGGTAATGCTCGAGGGTTTGTCTTTGCCTTTCCTGAAGAGGCAACCAAAGCAGTCTTTGCGATGAATGGATGCACCCTGGGATCCAAGTCACTGTTATGTTGCTCTGGCCCAGAGGAAGTCAGAGGGAAAGTCAGGCTCACCTGACCAACCAGTATATGCAACAGGCGGTTGGAATGAGAGCACTTCCTGCCAATGCCATCTTAAATAAGTTTCAGCCTGCAGCTCATGGTTACTTTGTGCCAGCAGCTCCACAGGCTCAGAGAAGACTTCCGTACTACACATCTAACATTATACCCCATATTAGCATAGATGAGGCCTAATTCATGCTGGCAGCAAGGTGGGAGACCTCAAGGCTTCCAAGGAATGCCAAGTGCTAAATGTTAGTCTGGACCTTGTCCAGCTCTTCACCATCTGGCTACAATTGGTAATGCTCTGGCTTTTTGTGACCCCTAGGGCCTGAGTACCCAGACCCCTTGGCTATGGACTTTGGTGGGGATGGTGCCACCCAGTAAGGGCTGACAGCTGACAGTCTGGAGGTGTTCCTGTAACTGCAGATCTTAGCATCTTGTACTGCTGTTGCTGCTGTTGCTCCTCAGGCTGCTGCATCTTACAAATACACTTCCAGTGTATGCAGCCCTTATCCTGCCATCCAGCCTCTGCAGGAACCCCAGCCTATGGCCTATGTGCAGTAGCAGGAGCTCCTGACTTCTTCCATGCTGACTGCACACTCCCCCCACTCCCTACTCCCCGGGAACAGAAGCACATGCTGGGGTAATTTTTTCCCACTCATCCAAACAGTGCATTCAAATTTGGCTGGAAAGATTGCAGGAATGCTGCTGGAGGTTGACAGCTTTGAGCTGCTGCACAAGCTGGAGTCCCTTGAGTCTCTCTGCTTCAAGGTGGATGAAGCCATGGTGATTCTACGGCCTTATCATGCCAAGAAACAAGTTGCCCAGAAGGTGGGTGCTGTTTCTGCTTCTACCTCTTAGAAAAGGAAAAACTGATTCAAAAGCCAAATAACACTTCATGAAAGGTTTGAAGGCTCAAGGTTTGAGGACTTTCTAGTTTGTTCTACAGACCTCAACACTAAAAACTGCAAATTGGAAATTTGATAGGTGTTTTTATATCAAAAGGTCAATTATGAAACACCTAGAATTTTTCACTTAAAGGAATATATTTTCTGGGTTCTGCAATGGCCCAGAAAGTGTTAACTTTTTTTTTCCTATTGTGAGTTTTTATTTCTTCCCCCAGGAATTGGTTTTATTTGTTGTACCCAAGTTTCTCAATAAAGAAAAAAAAATCTCCATATAGATGTAAATGCCAGAATGTAAGTAAGTGCTCAAAAAATAAAATCATGGTAGGGAGAGGGTGGTATATCTGACTCAGTTGGTGAAGCATGCAACTCTTGGCCTTGGTATTGTGAGTCTCTGCACATTGGGTGCAGAGATTGCTTAAAAATAAAAAATCTGAAAAAAAAAAGAAAATAAAACAACAACCATGGGGACTGAGGAGACAACAAGAACTCCCAATGGTCAAAGTTGGAACAATTTTACAAACAAACAAAATAAAGAAGTATTAAATTATAGGCCAAAGTATAAAATAAATATTCATGAGTCCATAGTGATATAAATAAATGACCCAATGGAAAGGATAGATAAATATCCCATACAGAAGAATTCAAAATAGTTGGGATGAGCACTGGGTGTTGTATGGAAACCAATTTGACAATAAATTGTTAAAAAAAAAATAAAGCAAATGCAAGCCTATTAAAAAAAAAGAACTCAAAATAATTTATATGGATACTCTGCCCTGAAGAGAGTGAAACATAATTCCCTGCCCATAATGACTTATTTCCAGAGTATGGTATGGAAAGAGACAAGTAAAAAGTAACTTTAGAGCAGAGAAACCTGGGAAACACTAGCCTGATATTGCCAGGGACCAGAAGACAATAGCCCTGATGGCGATGCCCAGGGTAAATACCTAAGGTTCAAAGGCCATTTGCCCAGAGCCTGGACCCTGCTGGAAGGCAAGGGTGTCTACAGGCCGGTGCTGGGCAGGGAAGCCATGGAGCTATGGTTTCCAATCCAAGTTGCCCTGTTTGACCCAAGAGGATGGCTGGTTAGCCAAAGACGGGTAAGATCCCTCAGAGGGACAACCTAAGACAGGCACAGTCGCTATGGGGCTAGCAGGAAAATCTGTGCAGGGCCTAAGAAATATCATTAACCTGGGTCTAAGAAGAACTCTCAAGAAAAGCCCCTGCTGTGGTAGCAGCAGGGCGAAGCAAAAGGGCTCCAGTGGCCTGCCCCACTCCCCGAGCCAGAATAGGTTCTGACCTGTTTATTTAGTGTTATAAGCCTTAGAGACATATAGTGTTGATTATTGTAGAAATAAAAAAATCATTCAATAGTAATAACATAAAATATAATTCTTAATCTTTTCTCACTATATTCAAGAGTGCAACTCGACCCTCAGGAATGTGGTAATTGCTGCAGACTTTGGGTTAAGAAACTATTAATGGTCAGTAGATAATAAATAATCTTAGGGAGTAACTTTAGAGAAAACATGTTTTTCACATAATCTTTCAACTGTAGTCAGAGCCTTTAACTGATATCTGTATACTTTGTTCTTATTCTTTCAACCCAAAATATTTATCAAAATGTATCCACTAGTTATGCTTTGACTACATGTGAGCTGTTTTTTTCCCTCATATACTGATTGTTTAAACATTCTATGTAATCTAAAAAACAAGTATCCTTTGTAGTCCTAAGAAATGTGAAGGTCATTTTAGTCAGTTTTTTTTACTGGGAACCTTGAGAAGTTGGAATGATCTCATCCTGTCTATCTTTACAAAACGTATATTTGCTGTGCTTAGAAAAAAATTATTAAAACCCTAAAAGAATAATAAACTTTGGGCAGTCCTGATATGAGACTGACTCCACGTCATTTGTCCTAGACCAACCCTCATGCAGGGAACCCTGGACCAGCCGGCATTCCTGAAGCAGGAGCTGGCCTCCCTCAGGACGGTCTCCGGCATGGTATAGTGAGATGAATAGTGAACCCCAAAATATATGTCTATGCTCTAATACCCAAAACCTGTGAATGGTAAATTCTTTGGAAAAGTGGTCTTTGCAGATGTATGTAAGTTAAAGATCTTGAGATGAGGAGATCATCCTGGATTTCTTCAGGTGGTTCTTATATTCAAAGACAAATGCCTTTATAACAGACACAGAAGAGAGAGACAGACATAGGGAAGGTGATATGAAAAAGGAGGCAGAGATCTGAGTAGTGCAGTCTCAAGGCAAAGAATGCCAAGGAAAGCTGTGCAGCTGCTAGAAGCTAGATGAGACATGGAATGGATTCTCCCTTAGAGCATCCAGACAGAGGGCAGTCCTGCTGACACCTTGATATCAGAATTCAGGCTTCCAAAACTGTGATTGAATAATTTTCTGTTGTTTTAAGTCAATCAATGTGTGGTACTTTGTTTCAGTTGCCACAGGAAACAGTGATAAATCAGGTTGATATTATGTACCTTTGATATGTTGTGTTGAGAATGGCACTTCACCTGTCCCCAAACCCATACACCCTGTGATCAAAACTTCAACCAAACTCAACTTTAGAGAGTCTACTGTATACCTCACCAGTACTACTTAAAAATATCAAAGTTGTAAAAAAACCAAAAAAACCCAGGAAAATCTGAGAAACTGTCATAGTCAGAGGAACTAAGGAGATATGAAAGGGACTAAATGATAGAATCCAGGAAAAGAGGGGTGCCTGGCTGGCTCAGTCAGAAGACCATGGCACTCTTGTTCTCTGGGTCATGAGTTCCAGCTCCAAGTTGGGTGTAGAGATTACTAAAAACAAACGAACAAACAAACAACAAACAAACAAACAAACTTAAAGGAAAAAAAAAAAGAATCCAGGAAAAGAAAAAGGACATTAGGGAAAAGCTAATGAAATTCAAATAAAGAATGTAGTTTAGTTAATAATAATGTGTCAGTATTGCAACTTCTCTCTAAATCTGAAACTTTTCTAAAATGAAAGGTTTATTTTAAAAAAGGATACTCAAGTAAAGGATAGAGAGTAGAAGAAAATATCTGTTTTTCCATTTACCTGGCTGTTGCCATTGCAGGGCAGTAGAGAAGGGTTGTAGGAGAATATATGGAAACCTCAGAGGACAGGGCTGCAGAGCGCTCCTCTCCTCTGATTCCTGTCTCACCTCCAGCCAGAGTCCTGTGGAGTCCAGGGGTGTTCAGAAGACTTCTTCATCGCGCTCCCCACCCCCGCCCTCCCCCGTGCATTTGTTGCCCAGGCTCTAGGTTAGCTCCCCCCACTGCCCGACTCAACACAGACCAGTCCTTCCTCGCGGCAGTGCAGAATCAGAGAGCGGCAGAGACCCCCATGTGGCACAGGGCTGAGGACAGAAGCCCTGCGCTTCCCTTTCACCTGCTCAGCCAGGACCTCCCCAGAGCCACCCTAGGCTTCCAACAGGTGCACAGCGCTTTGTAAGCGTGGAGGAGCCCCATCTTGTGTCAAGTTCAAGGTGTGAAGTGTTTCCCAAATTCCGCAGTCACAGAGATGTTTCCTCTTTGCTGAATGACTGTGAACAGCCTTCAGGGCAGAAGAAGGTCTGTAGGCTGAATTAGCTGGGTCCCAGGTTGGTGGTGGACTCCACAAACATAGAGGGTCCCCCAGTCCTCAATTTCTCAGGCTCCTGGGATGAGACTTTGGACTCTCTAGTCCCTGACACTGGGACTAGATGCTTCCAGAAATGAAGGCACCTCCAGGAAGTAACCAGGTGATTCTCCAAGCCTAGTACAGCAGGGCTCAGGGCAGGACATTGCATAGGAGCTGCAGACTAAATTTAGTTACAAAGAGATCCACAATGAGACTGGGTGGAGCATTCACACAACATCCACTCCCAGACCCCAGAGCAGTCCCTCTGGACTCTTCATAACTTTAGGACCTATGCATCCCACCACCATTCCCCTGGACACCAGGGTGAAGCCCACCTCCCATGTCAGTGCACCCACTCTCCTGTAGTCTGGATGGCAGCCTTTCTCTAACAGGAGAGTTCAGGATCTGCCTCTTTTCTTCCTTTTCATGGACCTAGGCAGACATGAATCTGCTGTCTCTACCACCTCAGGTTTTTCTCCCTGCCACAACCAATTTCTGAAATTAAAGGTCTGCAGTTCTAAACCCAAATCTAATATCTGTACCTGCCAACTAACCAGAAATTTGGGGGTCATGGGCTAGGGGAGGGTCCACAGGCCCCACATGCTGCTAAGCATAGTGGCACCAATGGTCTTATGGCTTTGATTTTGTTGTTTAAGAACCCCTGGACCTGACCCAAGAGACTGGCAAGATGACTGGTAGTTGAACTTCATCTGGGAGCCATGCGTGTGTGGATGCATCTGGGGTAAAGAGGGGCAATGCGAAGTTCCGGGAGGATAGTAAGTAGCCTCATCTCCCTATCCACCCTCCAACCCCCAGAGGACTTGGAAATCACATACTAGGAAAATACTCCTGAGACAGACTCAATTTTAAGGAGTTTCAGTTTCTAGATTTATTTGGTCATTATTTATTTAACATCTACAATGTTTTAGCCACTATTCTAGGAAGTTGGGATGCATCAAACCAAAACAGGAACAATTCCTTCTGTTGTAGAGCTTACATTCATATGGAAGATATGGCCAATAAATAAAGTAACTAATCTCAGTTATGAGGGTGTCCGTAAGTAAAGATTGATTTAGAGATAAAGAACAAGGTAGGGAAGATAAGGAAGCTGGTTGCAATTTTAAACTTTATCCGCAGGGTAGGCTTTTCTGAGAAGTGACATTTGAGCTAAATCCTGGGGAGACCTGAGGGAGTGATCCCTCTTTTGGAAAGAAGAGTATTCTAGATCACCTCTGCACAGACCTGGGACTCTGTTGAGGAAAGTATTGAGGCTGCAGCAGGAATGGGAGTGAATAGACTTCAGGAAGAACTTCCTGTAGAGGAATTGTGGGGATCTCGGTTTGCGTATCTCATGATCTCATGACCTCATGACCTCCTCCTGCTTATTGCTTACTGGTTTTATGAAATCCTCAAGCCTGTGGGGGATGCAGGGCCTGTGAGTGGAGGAAAGATGGGAGACGAGCGAAGAAGCTGAAGTAGATTCTACCCTCAGCTCTGTTTCTGCACTCATTTTCTCCTGCATCCAATTTGATGTGTAAGCAATTCTGATGTGTTCAGCAAATCCTAGAATCTCTGGATCTGGAAGAAAGTAGGATGTAACACTAAAGTATTTCTAACCCTGGAGGCCCAGAACAATACTTTCAAAAAAGGTTAAGCATAATCAAAAGAATATAAAATACTTGATCTATAATCTTTTATAGATTATATACTAAAAGTGTATAACATTTTTAGATGTATTAGGTTAAATAAAAATACTATTAAAATTAATTTTACCCATTACTTTTTACTTTTTAGACTGTGGCAAATTGAATGTGGCAAATTTTTAAAATATGGCAAATTGAAAACATATGTGGCTCACGATTGTGACTCAGATTATAATGTATTGGATAGCACTGTTCCAGAAATTTAACAATTTTCGTTCTCAAGTTTTGGTCTAAATTCCTTTTCAGTTAGTTTTTGTATATGTTATTTGTTCTTTTACTTGTCAATTTGTTCCAACCCCATTTGTTGAAAGTGCTATCCTTTTCCCACTGAGTTGCACAAAAAGTTTATAAACATATATGTATGGTTCTATGAATGTATTTTTGTCCAGTTTTCATAATTGTTTTCTGGAGGACAACTTGCCAGTATACCTCTTCATGTTGCATTATCTTGCAAGTCTTACCCTGCAAAAGACTTTTGGAAGGGAAAGTCACAGCCTATAATTAGATCTTGTACATCCAATACAGGTCCAAACATCAGAGATTCCTTACTCAAGTTTCTAAAACCCAAATAAGATTAGGCCTGGCTTTTGAGGCCCCAAATCCCTCAGGAAATTACTGACTTTATACCACCTGCAATAGTAAAGAAGGATGCCTTATATCAAATTGGCTTCTTTAGTATTGGAGACAGCAATTCCGTAGCTGAGATTTTTCCTATAATCTCAGAATCTAGTCATCAAAAATGCAGCTAAGTTTGAATGGAGGTCTTGGAGGCAGTTCAGTTAGGTGTTAAAGAAGCACTGCCATTGTCTTCCATCCTCCCCTAAAACCTCGTGTGCCAATCCTATAACTGGTTCTAGTGTTTGGCAATGAGACTACCCTCTATTCAAACTCCAAGGAATTCATCAAACTCTAAGGAGTATGAGCTCTTTGAGAGTTAACTGCACTGGTATCCCCTCGTGAAAAGAGATAATTTTATCAAATAAAAAGTAATGAGTCCTCGTACTACAAGGCAGGTTTTCTGAAGCAAAATTCCATAAAGTAGTACAAGCATAAAAAGGTTTTCATCTAAAATGAAATGGCACAATGATCCAGGCAGTAGGCAAGCATATCCGCCATTTGTCCCCAAATGCTTAATTGGATATTGCTGTGTGTTGTGTGTGTGTGTGTGCAGTGGTTGTGGAGAGAGAAAGAGAGAGAAACTGTCATAGGAGATTCATCACTTAAGTTCCAGGGTTTGGAAGAAAGCTATACTTCATATTCTGCTTTTCAGAAAGCAGCTCCTGGTTTGATACTATGCCCTAGTCAATTTTGAATGCCACAACTACAGCAAATGACAAAATGACTTATCATCATCTGAGTTTTATATATTCCACCATGCTCAGCAGCACTCCTTTATCAAGGGGAAGTGTTATGTTGGAGATCAGAAGACATTGGCCCTGGTGACATTACCTAAGGAGAAGATTCAGGCCCATAAAGCAGTGCCCTAGACTGGGGCCCTCATCGGTGGATGGGGGTGCCCTGAAGCAAATGCCAGGATGTAATAAGACAAGAACATAATTATGGCTGGTTTGACCCTGAAGGAGGGTTGGTTAGCCAGAGATGGGTAAGATTCCTCAGGGGAGGAACAACCTAAGACAGGCACAGTTGCAGTAAGAGTCACTATGACACCTGGCTATAGGGTCACTGGGCCTCTGTGTTGATTTGTGATTCATCTTAATTTCCTCCTGAAGAAGACAGGCCATAGAAAAATAGGAGTGGCTCCACAGCTTCCTCCCCTATTAAACCAACATATGATGCCATACTTTAATAATAGTAAAATAATGTTGAGAATCATGGAAATAAAATCTCTAATAAATCAATAGAGTTTAGAATGTGTTTTGATCTATTTAAAGTGATGCCAGACCCTCAGGAATGTGATTATTGCTGTGAGTCTCAGGACAAAGTTACAATAGGAAATAGAAATTAGAATGATGTTTCAGAAAAATAATGATGTTTTTCTTGTAATCTTTAAACTGTAACCGGCAATCTTTGAATAAAACCTTTGTGCTTTGTACTTGCTCTTTCAACCTATACCACTTATTAGAATGTGCCCATTTATTATACCTTGCTTAACATGTAAATTATTTTTGGTTTTTCAATTGAAAATGTTTTTGAACATTTCTATTTTAAATCATGGGAACAATCATGGGGGCTGAGATCATTTTGTTAATCATTACAAAATATACATCTGTACTGCTTCTAAAACTACATAAAAACCCAGAAAGAAAAATAAACTTTGAGCAGTCTGGATAAGAGGCTGTCTCCAGAGCAGTCTGGTTAAGAAGCTGTCTCCATGTTGTTTGTGTGTCTTTGTCTTGTTTTGTCTTTATGTTTCAGCCCTCACATAGGGAGCCCTGGACCAGTCCTGATACGAGGCTGACTCCAAGAGATTGACTTCACGTTTTCTCTAGTGCCTAGTCCAACCCTCACGCAGGTGAAACCCTGGACCAGCCGGAAGCCCTGAAATAGGAGCTGGCCTCCTCTCAGGGCAGACCCTGACAGTGTTACATATGGCATCAGACTTGAGCAGGTCCTGCAAGCACAGGTAAGTTGTGTAGCCAAATGAAATCAATTCCTAGTGTTCTTATAACTGCTGCAGAGTCCACTCTTCTTTGTCTCATACTTATAGTCTGTGAAAAGTTCCCTAAGGCCAGTTGACTGCAGTGGAAAAAATTTGAATCTGGTTTACATATGGTTTTGAAAATACTTTCAATAGCTAGAGGTGGGCTTTACAGCATTACAGCCCCATTCAAGGATGCCATAAAGAACAGTAGAAAGGGAAATCCTCTCAAAGGGAAGATTTTACATATGACCATCTGTAAATCCTCTTTGTCAAAAGGAGAAATGTCTTGTGGTTGGATCCTCATTAATGTATGGCAGTGGTTAATTGCTTAGATGTTCAGCGACTTGGAAGGAACAAGATGGGAAGATTTGTGATAAGCATATTTGGGGATAAGGTGTGAATCACGAACATGACACATTAGGTATCCACACCTATTCTAATGCTAACAAAAACGGATGAACAAAATATATAAAACTTTGCCAGAGTCCAGCTCCGGCTGAGTCCAGGGGTCCCCGAAGGATAGACGGTTAGACGAAAGGAACAAGAGAGGCACGAGATGTGGTCTGATAACCAAGCAGGCATCTCTGGCTAGTCTGGCATCTCTCTCTCTGCCCTGCTGGTCTCAGTGTCTTTATTTAAAAGTAGTGAGTGACATTACAGCAATGAGTGACATCCCATCAGTAAGCATAGTTTGAACAATAATGTATTTTTATCAGCAAAGTGGCGATTTCCTCAATCTTGCAAGTTGTTTTCAAGTTAATTAGCATATAAACTTAAGGCAACGGGAGAGAACAGGGTGTAACCTAGCCCTGCCTATGTTGATTATCTATAAACAGGCCAGGAGTCATTCTGCCTATTCTTCCAACTAAAGTGGGGGAGCTGCAACCCATCCGGCAAGGACAGAATTCCCAATGCTTGTCCTTTGTTTGTGAATGAGTGAATTTGCATAATAGGAGACTAATATTTACACAAATCACACCAATATTCAGCCATCTCATAACTGCTGTCAACTTGTGCAACCCATCCTCAAGATGCAACTTTAAGGTCACTCCTGGCCAGACTACTCTCATTCAGATGTAATCCATCAAAGCATCATGCTCCAGGGCCTTCCTTTTTATCTAAATGCCATAAAACATAAGAGCATTACATTCCTTGGGGCCAAGGAGAGTAATTCAAGAAATCCAAGCCTGAAAAATTGTTTAGAAGGAGGTAAGTCTAGGCGCCATTTTGGCCGGCGGGAGCTTTGCTTCAACCACCTTTTCCACACAGGGAGGGGTCTCAACCTGTGAGCCCAAAATGGCTCCCAACAAAACTTCATTAAAAGATCTGGGGCGCCTGGGTGGCTCAGTCGGTTAAGCGGCCAACTTCGGCTCAGGTCATTATCTCGTGGTCTGTGAGTTCGAGTCCCGTGTCGTGAGCCTGCTTTGGAGTCTGTGTCTCCCTCTCTCTCTGCCCTTCTCCTGCTCACGCTCTCTCTCTATGTCTCAAAAATAAATAAACGTTAAAAAAGTGTTAAAAAAAAAAAAGGTCAAGGGACTTACACTTTAGTGGGGATTGTCTAGCCCCAAATCAGGGCACTCTGAATGTACTTTTGTCAAGAGCTCATCCACTTAGTGTGGAACACTTAAGCTTTAGTTTTCATGGCCTCATAAGGCATTTGGTATAGAAGGCAAAGCCCCAGGAGCAAAGTAAAAAATCTATTAGTGAAACAGGCTGCTGTTAAAAAAAAGACCACCAGACGCTGAGTAGAAGCGAGGCAGGATTTTATTTTACAGCAGGGCCAAACCTGATCTCTTGATCTTAAGGAGACAGTGCAGAGAATGGCCCTGAACAAAGGCAGCAGTGGGCTTAAATGGATTTTAGCAAGTTAGGGTACATCATCGATTAGTTAACCAATTATAATTCACAACATTCGTTGGTAGCCAATTACATAGATGTTACCTTTGGCGGGGGGCTATTGCTTCAAGTTTCTTTGTCTTAAGTGAGCTTTGAAATGACCAATTATAGTTAGACACTCCAGATATCGTAGGACAGCAGTTACGTGACTTCTTGTATGTTGGCCTTCCTTTGATCAGCTCAAAACAGTAGGATGAGAGCTTACTGCAATCTAAGTTAACTATTCAGCAAGCAGGCAAAGTTACAGGGGTGAGACGGGCAGTTAACCCCTTCTGATGACTCTAACAGGGAACTGCCTAGGCTTTTATCTCAATGTTTAGGTGGTTACCATACAGTTAGTCAGAACAGTGAATGGGGAGATGCATTTGCAAAGCAATTTACAGAAGCCAAAACAGCCGGTTAATGGTTTTCCATTATTGACTCAGGTTTGTTAACCTACAACATTAGGATGATCTTGATTAAGCAGGGATTGCAAAGTGCTGCAAAGTCCAGTTCCTTAGTGAGGTAGATGTCCTATGCTAAAGGAACTACAGGGTCAGTTGCCTTGATGCTGAATAGAGTGGGAAGAAAAACTTGTGCCTAAATTTTAACCATAAACGTTCTCTCTTATGGATTTTCAGGCCAAGTTTATATGACTCGGGTGGTCTGGAAATCATCACACTATGAATTCAGGGAATCTGGTGCAGGCAAACCCAGATCCTTTCTAGAAGGAACCTGCTATCATCCATGCTTTGAAAATTCCAAAAAAATCACTTAATAAGCAAAATAAATACTCGACTCTGAAAAAGGACACATGTTTTCACAAAAAACAATACACCATGAAAGATCAAGCAGAAAAGACAGCAACATCATTTAACTTAGAAATTAGAATAACAAAAATAGGTTATAAAATAGCTATGTTTACTATGAATAAAAGAAAATTTTAGAATATTTTCAGCGAACCTGGGTGGCTCAGTTAGTTAAGAGTCTCACTCTTGATTTTGGTTTAACTCATGATCTCATGGTTCATGGGATTAAGCCCTGCATCAGATTCTGTGCGGACAGTATAGAGCATATTTGGATTCTCTCTCCTTCTCTCTCTGTTCCTCTTCCCTCGCTCATGGTCTTTCTCCAAAAATAAACAAATAAACTTAAGAAAATAAGAAATATATAATAATTAAAATCTCAGTGGATTTTTTTTCTGACCAAGACAGACCATTTGATACAAACAGACCATTACTAAAGGAAACTCTGGAGAAGTTACTTCAGGCAAAATGAGAAGAGTGTGAGATTAAAGAAAATAAATAAATAAAAATAAAAGTAAAACATGTGAGTAAAATTGAATGAAGATTAACTATGGAAAAAGTTAAAATGTATGGTGATGTTAAAAAGGATAGTATATAACTTGGGAAGGAATAAATAAAGTTAAATTAAATCTAAATTATTTCTCTCTTTCTTCCATGATGGATTTCATTCTTTATATTCTGATTTTAAAATTTCAGAATGAGGGGCTCCTGGGTGGCTCAGTCCGTTGGGCGGCCGACTTCAGCTCAGGTCATGATCTCGCGGTCTGTGAGTTCGAGCCCTGCGTCGGGCTCTGTGCTGATGGCTCAGAGCCTGGAGCCTGCTTTCGATTCTGTGTCTCCCTCTCTCTCTGCCCTTCCCCGTTCACGCTGTGCCTCTATGACTCTCAAAAATAAATAAACAAAAAAGAAAAATTAAAAAAAATTTCAGAATGAACTTTTCAGTCATTATATGGTATATTTTTGTTTTGTGCTGTACATAGGGCAAGAGAATATTTTGTGGGTCTTTACAGGTGTTATCTTTCCAACTTACTGCTAGATTGTTCAGTAAGTGAAGTGCTCTAAACTTATAAATAATTAATGTAGAAATTCAACTGTAGACTTTTCATTAACGATTAGTTTTCCATAATAAAAAATGCCATTTATGGAGTTAGTGGAACTTGCTTAAGTCTTTCAGCACCGTGGTCAGATCCACAAATCCTGGTATATAGGGAGCTGGAGTTGTCAACTGGATATGATAGGATACTAGGGGAGAAAGTTTAAGGTAGACCCTAATGGTCATGAAATTATGACTTTAAACACAATTGTTAATCATAAGGTCAAATACTGCATCTCTGTCCCTTGAAATACTTAATTATCCATAATAGCACTATAATAGAAGAGCTTTTTGGGCAGAAAAGGAAATAAATTAAGATGTATTAAGTCACCTGAGCCTTTTTTTTTTTTTTTTTGGTCAGGCAGCCTACTTACAGTGAATCTACAATATGATAGTATTTAAGCCAAAGTAAGCACCTCAAGAAGGAGGACTGTAATCCGTCGAAAGCCCTAGAGAGGTTGAGGGAAATGTAGACAACGAAGTCCATTACGTTTGAAACTAGAGGTCACTGCTGACCCTTGAGAACTGATGGGAGAGTCAGAATGAGCAAAGGTGCAGAAGCAGAGTGAATTATGGCATAATCAATGCATGCTGAGGAGTCTGGTCTGTTAGGAGCCAAGCAAGGTAGGAGATGATCTGGAATTTATTGTATCTGGACAGTAGTCACTTAAATCTTTGAGTAGGACTTAAGTATGAAAAACACTGTGATGGTGTGCATAGTGGCTGGAAAGATGAAACACAAGAATTTTCTGGATTCAATCAGTGCAAACTACATGAAGATTTGATAACTAGAAGTGAAGTCAGTGGAGATAAATCCCTTTTACTTTCTCTAGGTCACATAGATAACAAGTAGTAGAACTAGGACTAGAGGACTAGGTCACTTCTTGGTCTAGAGTACATGGGTACTTTCAGGGTCAGAGAAGTTGAGAGGCAGAGAGGGAACCTCTAAGACTGGGAAAGATTAAGTGTGGCCACACCTGTAGATTCTGAATTCCAAATGCAGCTGTTGTCTAAAATTTTACACAGCAGGGAGATTATCAGCTAACATGGTGGAAAAGTAGGGGGATCTATACTCTCAAACAAAGAAGGGCTGAAGCCAAAGGACTTTGAACCCAAAGAGTCTTGTAAGAAAAGATACTGAGTCTACCAGGGAGAAAAATGGACCATAGGTGGGTGATTGCGAACTGGGGGAGATAAAATGGCTCATATAGGTATAGAGGGAGAGAGATTCCCTTCTACACGTTGCTGCAAATGGCCAGATTTCATTCTTTCTCATCCCCAAATAGTATTCCATTGAATACATAAACCACATCTTATTTATCCATTTGTCAATTGATGGACATGTAGGCTCTTTCCATGATTTGGCTATTGTTGAAAGTGCTGCTATAAACATTGGGGTACACGTGCCCCTATGCATCAGCACTCCTGTATCTCGTGGGTAAATTCTTAGCAGTGTTATTGCTAGGTCATAGGGTAGTTCTGTTTTTAATTTTTTGAGGAACCTCCACACCACTCCAGTTTGCATTCCCACCAACAGTGTAAGGGTGCCTGTTTCTTCACATCCTTGCCCATCTAAAGTCTCCTGATTTGTTCATTTTAGCCATTCTGACCAGCATGAGGTGGTATCTCAGTGTGGTTTTGATTTGTATTTCCCTGATGATGAGTGACGTTGAGCATCGTTTCATGCGAGTGTTGGCATCTGGATGTCTTCTTTGGAAAAATGTCTATTCATGTATTCTGCCCATTTCTTCCCTGGATTATTCGTTTTTCGAGTGTGGAGCTTGGTAAGTTCTTTATAGATTTTGGATACTAGCCCTTTATCTGATATGTCATTTGCAAATATCTTTTCCCATTCCGTCGGTTGCCTTTCAGTTTTGTTGATTGTTTCCTTTGCAGTGCAGAAGCTTTTAATCTTGATGAGATCCCAATAGTTCATTTTCGTTTTTAATTCCCTTGCCTTTAGAGATGTGTTGAGTAAGAAATTGCTGTGGCTAAGATCAAAGACGTTGTTTCCTGCTTTCTCCTCTAGTATTTTGATGGTTTCCTGTCTTACATTTTGAGTTTATTCCTTCATCCGTTTTGAGTTTATTTTTGTGTATGGTGTAAGAAAGTGGTCTAGTTTCATTTTTCTGCATGTTGCTGTCCAGTTCTCCCAGCACCATTTGTTAAAGAGGCTGTCTTTTTTCCATTGGATATTCTTTCCTGCTTTGTCAAAGATTAGTTGGCTATACATTTGTGGGTCCAATTCTGGGTTCTCTATCCTATTCCATTGGTCTATGTGTCTATTTTTGTGCCAAGACTGTACTGTCTTGGTGATTAAAGCTTTGTAGTAGAGGCTAAAGTCTGAAACCGTGATGCCTCCCGTTTTGGTTTTCTTCTTCAATATTACTCTTGCTATTCGAGGTCTTTTGTGGTTCCATGCAAATTTTAGGATTGTTTGCTCTATCTTTGAGAAGAATGCTGGCGCAATTTTGATTGGGATTGCATTGAATGTGTAGATTTCTTTGGGTAGTATTGACATTTTAACGATACTTATTCTTCCAGTCTATGAGCATGGAATGTTTTTCCATTTCTTTGTGTCTTCTTCAATTTCCTTCATAAGCTTTCTATAGTTTTCAGCATACAGATTTTTTTACATCTTTGGTTAGGTTGACATCTTTTGGTTAGGCTAGTTATTTTATGGTTCTTGGTGCAATTGTGAATGGGATTAGTTTCTTTATTTCTCTTTCTGTTGCTTCATTATTGGTGTATAAAAATGCAACCGATTTCTGTACATCGATTTTGTACCCTGCGACTTTGCTGAATTCATGTATCAGTTCTAGCAGACTTTTGGTGGATTCCGTCGCATTTTTCATGTAGAGTATCATGTTGTCTGTGAAAAGCGAAAGTTTGACTTGATCTTTGCCAATTTTGATGCCTTTTATTTCATTTTGTTGTCTGATTCCTGACGCTAGGACTTCCAACACTATGTTAAACAACAGTGGTGAGAGTGGACATCCCTGTCGTGTTTCTGATCTCAGAGGAAAAGCTCTCAGTTTTTCCCCATTGAAAAAAAAGCTGTGGGCTTTTCATAAAGTATGCTTATGATGTTTAAGTATGTTCCTTTTATCCCGACTTTCTTGAGGGATTTTATTAAGAAAAGATGCTGTATTATGTCAAATGTTTTTCTGCATCTATTGACAGGATCATATGGTTCTTACCTTTTCTTTTCATAATGTGATGTATAACATTAATTGATTTGCAAATATTGAACCAGTCCTGCATCCCAGGAATGAATCCCACTTGGTCATGGTGAATAGTTCTTTTTATATGCTGTTGAATTCGATTTGCTAGTATCTTGTTGAGAATTTCTGCATCCGTATTCATCAGGGATATTGGCCTATAGTTCTCTTTTTTTGCTGGGTTTCTGTCTGGTTTGGGAATCGAAGTGATGCTGGCTTCATAGAATGAGTCTGTGAGTTTTCCTTCCATTTCTATTTTTTGGGACAGCTTAAGAAGGATAGGTATTAATTCTGCTTTAAATGTCTGGTAGAATTCTGTGGAAAGCCATCTGGCCCAGGTGATGGGAGATTTTTTGATAACTGATTCAATTTCTTCACTAGTTATGGGTCTGTTCAAATTTTCTATTTCTTCCCATTTGAGTTTTGGTAGTGTGTGGGTGTTTAGGAATTTGTCCATTTCTTCCATATTGTCCAGTTTGTTGGCGTATAATTTCTCACAGTGTTCCCTGATAATTATTTGTATTTCTGAGGGGTCGAATGTAATAAATCCATTTTCATTTGTGATTTTATCTATTTGGGTCTTCTCTCTCTTTTCTTTCTGAGAAGCCTGGCTAGAGGTTTATCAATTTTATTTATTTTTTCAAAAAAACAACTCTTAGTTTCATTGATCTGTTCTACTGTGGTTTTTTTTTTTTTGAAACTATATTGTTTATTTCTGTTCTAATCATTATTATTCCTCTCTTTTGCTGGGTTTGGGGTGTCTTTGCTGTTCTGCTTCTAGTTCCTTTAGGTGTGCTGTTAGATTTTGTATTTGGTATTTTTCTTGTTTCTTGAGATAGGCCTGGATTGCAATGTATTTTCCTCTTAGGATTGCCTTTGCTGCATCCCAAAGAGTTTGGATTGTTGTATTTTCATTTTCATTTGTTTCCATATATTTTAAATTTCTTCTCTAACTGCCTGGATGACCCATTCGTTCTTTAGTAGGATGTTATTTAACTTCCATGCTTTTGGACGTTTTCCAGACTTTTTCCCATTATTGATTTCAAGTTTCATAGCACTGTGATCTGAAGGTGTGCATAATATGATCTCAATTCTTTTATATTTATTGAGGGCTGTTTTGTGACCCAGTATGTGATCTATCTTGGAGAACGTTCCATGTGCACTTGAGAAGAAAGTATATTCTGTTGCTTTGGGATGTAGAGTTCTAAATATATCTGTCAAGTCCATCTGGACCTGTGTATCATTCAAGGCCATTGTTTCTTTACTGATCTTCTGTCTAGATGATCTGTCCTTTGCTGTAAGTGGAGCATTAAAGTCCCCTGCAATTACCATATTCTTACCAATAAGATTGCTTAAGTTCGTGATTAATCGTTTTATATATTTGGGTGCTCCCAAATTCAGTGCATAGATATTTATAATTGTTAGCTCTTCCTGATGGATAGACCCTGTAATTATTATATAATGCCCTTTTTCATCTCTTGTTACAAACTTTAATTTAAAGTCTAGTTTGTCTGATATAAGTATGGCTACTCCAGCTTTCTTTTGACTTCCAGTAGCATGATAGATAGTTCTCAATCCCCTCACTTTCAATCTGAAGCTGTCCTCATGTCTAAAATGAGTCTCTCGTAGACAGCAAATAGATGGGTCTTGTTTTTTATCCATTCTGATATCCTATGTCTTTTGATTGGAACATTTAGTCCATTTGCATTCAGTGTTATCATTGAAAAATATGGGTTTAGAGTCATTGTGTTATCTGTAGGTTTCATGCTTGTAATGATATCTCTGGTACTTTGTGGTCCTTGCAACATTTTACTCACAGAGTCCCCCTTACAATCTCTTGTAGGGCTGCTTAGTGGTGATGAATACCTTCAGTTTTTGTTTAGTTGGGAAAACCTTTATCTCTCCTTCCATTCTGAATGACAGGCTTGCTGGATAAAAAGATTCTTGGCTGCATATTTTTTCTGTTCATCACATTGAAGATTTCCTGCCATTCCTTTCTGGCCTGCCAAATTTCTGTAGATAGGTCTGCTGCTACCTTTATGTGTCTACCTTTGTATGTTAAGGCCCGTTTATCCCTAGCTGCTTTCAGAATTCTCTATTTATGCTTGTATTTTGCCAGTTTCACTATGATATGTCATGCGGAAGATCAATTGAAGTTACGTCTGAGGGGAGTTCTCTGTGCCTCTTGGATTTCAATGTCCATTCTCTTCCCCAGATTGGGGAAGTTCTCAGCTATGATTTGTTCAAGTGCCCCTTCAGCCCCTTTCTCTGTCTTCTTCTTCTTCTGGAATTCCTACGATCCGGATATTGTTCCGTTTGATTGCATCACTTAGTTCTCTAATTATCCCTTCATGCTCCTGGAGTTTTTAAATCTCTTTTTCTGTTTCCTCTTTTTTCATAACTTCGTCTTCTGATTCACCTATTCTCCCCTCCACCTCTTCAATTCACACTGTGGCCACCTCCATTTTATTTTTCACCTCATGTGTAGCATTTTTTAATTCATCTTGACTATTTTTAAGATCTTTGATCTCTGCAACAATAGATCTCTGCTCTCTTCTATGTTTTTTTCAAGCCCAGCGATTAATCTTATGGCTATTATTCTAAATTCTCATTCAGGTATGTTGCTTATAGCTGTTTTGATCAATTCTTTAGCTGTCATTTCTTCCTGGAATTTATTTTGAGGAGAATTCTTCCATTTCATCATTTTGGCTAGTTTTCTGTCCCTCGTGAGTTTTAAAAGCTGGTTATGTGCTCTGCACCTGCAAGCACTAGTATATTAAAGGGGGGTCATACACTGTCCAGGGCCTGGCTGTTCAAGATGTGTTTTTTGGAGAGTGTTTCTTGCTCTCTGTTGTTGTGACTTTGGTGATTTTATTTCCCTACTCATAGTGATGTTTTGGATCCTCCACCAGGTGTGCTTTGATTTGTTCCTTAAAGTAGCCTCGGAAAGGAAAACAAACAGACAAATGGAAAACAAACAGACAAACAGAAAACAATAGCATACAACACACAAACAAAGAAAACAAAGAAACAAACAAACAAAAAGCAATCCAAAAGCAAAAAAACAGAAACACCAGCTACAGGTAAAGAACAGGGTGGAGGCAATGCTGATGGAACAGCACATACGAAGAGAGAAATGACAGGGGTGGGCAAAGAGAAAAAATAAACATTGACCAGGCAGAGAGATTGAAGGCTTAGTCCAGAGAGAGAGAAAGGAAGATAAGGAAGGAGGTGGGGAGGGTGGAGGGGGGAATAAACGAAGATAAAATTACCCGGATGGAGAAACTATATGACTTGATTATTCCAGAGAGCGAGAAAGGAAAGCAAAGAAGGAGTTGTAGAACATGTATCAAGAGAATGGGTTAAATACGTCTGTTTGAACAAACCAACAATCAAAGTAACCAGATTAGAGGAGGGAAGAAATAAGAAGGAGAAAAGGAAGGAAGAATATATCTACATAATAAGAATTATCCAAGAATTAAACCAGGCAACACAGTAGTACTGGTCTGGAGGAGGGGAATGACTGATTCCTCAGCGCCCATCCCACTCCAGTAGATACACAGTTACCCAGCATGGAGGGGTGTGGTTTGGTGCAGGCCGGTCCCACCTCCACTGTGGGCCCCACTGATTCATCCCTGAGGCCCCGCCTTGGTGGTGGTGGGGAGAAAAATAGTGACCTCCCAGTCTCTTCCCCACAGACCAGGTGTCCCAAATCACTGCATTTGAGCCATCCTCACTATGCCCTGAGTGCAGATGAGGTGATCTGTCTCACTCTGCTGAGTCCTGTTCCCTGGCACTTGGCTGGTATTCAACCTCCGTGTGCCCAGGTACTGGGGAAGTGCCTCTCCATGCTGCCCAATATGTGGTCCCGGCTATTTTTGTCCTGCATCACAGCACTTCAGGGAGGAGACCGCTTCCTACTACTGTGGACTGGGTCCCTGACCTAGCCACCAAGTCTGAGGCTGGCTCGCCTCCTCCCCAGGTGCGCGAACAGGGCAGCCAACCCCAGTCCAGAGAGAGCTCCGCGATTAGAGATGGGATCCCTATCTCTAACCTCCATCCTGGTCCAAGGTTTCTCTTGTTCAGATACAGTCTTATGCTTCCCCAGCCTCTCTTTTTCTTCCCTTTGTCTCTCTGCGCAAGAGGATTTCTCCTCTCTGTGCCTACATGGTGTGTTTAACTCTCCCAGTTCGCAATTACCCATCTATTGCCCATAAGGTTGTCCCTGTGTCTCCCTGGTAGCGATTCAGTCTCTTTTCCTCCCAGACTCTTGGGATTCAAAGTCCTTTGGCTTCAATGTTATTTGAGAGACTCGAGAAGTTCTGATAAGAAAAAATCTGTTATAAGATGACTGACAGAACTGATAGGGGAATTCCAGTCCCTGCCCAAAGACTCCCCTTCTGGGTTTTCCCCCCGACCCTGTTTGCTGTGCATGAACAGACTATAAATTGTCCCCTCTGCTTATGCTCGGGTTTGGACCTCTGGAGAATGATCTCACCTAAGTCCACCAGTGTAAAATAAACCTCCTTCCTTCCAAGATCTCCAAGTGCCGCTTGGTTCTTCTGCTGGGTGATGCAGACCAGGTTCTGTAACAGTTAGGATTCCCCTACTTCTCCACCATGTTGGCCCTCTTCTATGCTTTTCAAGCCCAGCCATTAGTCTTATGACTATTATTCTAAATACTTAATCAGATATATTGTTTATAACTTTTTTGAGCAATTCTCTAGCTGTCATTTCTTCCTCGAATTACTTTTGAGGAGAATTCTTCCATTTCTTCATTTTGGCTACTTTTCTGTCCTTTACATGTTTCAATAGCTTGTTCCGTGTCCTGCATCTGCGAGTACTACTATATTAAAAAGAGGTCATACCTTGTTCAGGTCTTGGGACTTCAGGAAGTGTTTTTAGAATGTGTTGCATGCACTCTGTTATTGTGTCTTTGGCTGCTTTATCTCACTATTTGTAGCAGTGGATTGAACCTTTCACCAGGTGTGCTTTGATTTGTTCATTTAAGTAACACTGGAAAAAAAAAGAAGAGGAGAGGGAGAAAACTTATCCCAAACAAAGAGAGAATTGATGAGGGCAGAACAGAAGACCAGACAGAGAATCAAAGAAACTATAGACCTTATACCAGAAGGAGAGAAAAAAAAATAAAGAAGAAGAGATAAAGAAATGGAGTAAAAAGAATAGAGTAAAAATGTCTGATTAAACAAATAACCAGAACAGATAAAAAAAAAAAAGAAAAACATATAATAAGAATTGAGAAAAAAATTAAATCAGAAACTATGAGGAAAACTTCAGGACAGTTGTCTGTTGATGCTTTGGAACCAGTGGCTGTGCGGGTCTGGAGGAGAGGCCATTTAGTTTGGTCAGCTTCAATCTTGCTCCAGTAGATAAGAAGTTAGGCTTGAAGATCATGATCTGAGCTGAAATCAAGAATCTGATGCTTAAGTGACTGAGCCACTTAGGCACCCCAACACTGCCTTCTCTTCTGACCCTTACTCTTCTACCTATGATAAGGACCACTGTGATGACATTGGGCCCACTGTGAAAATCCAGAAAACCCCTTTCTTAAGATCTTTAACTTCATCACATCTTCAAAGTCTCTTTTGCCAAACAAGGCAACAGTCATAGTTTTGAGGGGTGAGGATATGATTAGGGGCCAATATCCAGGCAACTATTAAGAGTAATTTGTATGTAAAGTTATGAAAGAGAAGTAAATGATTTACATCCTAAGGTTTGCAGTGCAATGTTTTGTTTTTGTTTTTGTTTTTTTACTGTAAATTTGACATGCATTTTCTGCACTCAAAGTGCTTTAAAGCACTATATATTGGTAGCTTTTGCTTTTAGTTGCATTCAAGACTTGGCATGAAGTTTGGGGCTATGTTTTCTAGAAACACACATAGTAATAGAGTATCTGAGTGGAACTTGTACAAGGAAAGAGATGAAGAAAACAAGAAAATGAAACCAAAGCTAAGAGCCCACTGTATTTATAGGTTTCCCCAGCATTTTTTACAAATAGAACTCATCCAAAGTTCAAAATTCTGATGAGGCATTGTCTTTGACAATGCAATAGAAAATTCGATTTTGGTATGCTCCTACAAGATTCATTAAATTCTATAGAAAGAAAGTATGCATTACAACTTTCTCAAAATATTCACTAGATGACTATGATTAGGATATGGTAAGTATCCTAATACTTAAGTTGGGTGAAGGAGTATGGTGTTATTATGAGAAAGTGCATTTCCTTAATCTGACACACATTATGATTTATGTTAGGTCCACAAACTGGCAGTATGCTTCCTCAGATTCTTTCAGTTCCTTCCTTTCCCACTCCCCCACCTGTACTGGATCAATCCACCTCTTTAAGACTTAAGGAAATACCATATTGCAAGTCATGATGTCTGGCTTCCTAAATGGCTGCTGAGGAGCTGGGGTTAGAATCAAGGTTCTAGTAGCCACTAAGGGGTGGATGGTGCAAGTGGAAATGGAATTTAGAAGGGAGCTGGACAGACATATTCCTCCTCCTTCCTGTCTTTTGTGGACTATAGGGAGCTGCTCTTCCATCTTGCAGTCTTCCCAAACAAACCCTGTATCTAGAATGAATCAATCAACTGAGCTCAGTTGTCATATCAAGGCTTGTTCTGAGGCAGAGGACAGCACAGTACTGCATTCCTTTGCATTGTGTCACATTTTCCCTTGACTTAATTCTCTCTTCTATTAGCCTTCACAGGCCTAGGCCTGTACTTCACAAACAAGTATTAGTATCTTAAATTCTTGATTCAGTCTCTGCTCTCTAAAGGACCCAGGCTAAGACAACTGGCATTGAAAATGGTTCTAGAGGGGCGCCTGGGTGGCTCAGTTGGTTAAGCAGCCGACTTCAGCTCAGGTCATGATCTCATGGTTTGTGAGTTCAAGCCCCGCATTGGGCTCTGTGCTGGCGGCTCAGAGCCTGGAGCCTGCTTCAGATTCTGTATCTCCCTCTCTCTCTGCCATTCCCTTGCTCATGCTCTGTCTCTATGTCTCTCAAAAATAAAATAAAAACATTTAAAAAAAAAAGAAAAAAAAAGAAAATGTTTCTAGAAAATGAATTCTCAGGGTGCCTGGGTAGCTCAGTTGGTTAAGTGCCCAACTCTTGATTTCAGCTCAGGTCATGATCTCATGGTTTGTGGGATTGAGTCCTGGGTCCCACTTTGTACTGACAGAGCCTGCTTGGGATTCTTTCTCTTCCTCTGTCTCTGTCCCTCCCCCACTTGCACACGCATGCTCTCTCTCTCTCAATCTCTCTAAAAATAAATAAATAAGCTTAATAAAATAACAAAAGAAAGTGAATTCTCAGGTTAGGATTCTGGAGTAGATGGCTAAATTGTTTACAAGCAATAAGAACCTCTTTGCTGGTGTTAAGTGGAATAATAACTCTTGTCATGCAAAAGCATTGTTGTTAGTTATTCTTTTGCCTGTAGTTTATTATGATGAAGTAGAAGTGGAGAGCAAGGTGGGTGGTCAATATTTAAGATGGAAATAATGTTGCTTATGAAGATTTTGGAATAGTCAAATTATTAAAGCTTTTTGGAAATATGTCTTTTTTATTGTGGTAAAATATATATGACATAAAATTTACGATTTTAACTATTTTAAAGTGTACAGTTCTGTGACAGTAAGCACATTCCCATTGTTAGCATCCATCACCACCATCCATCTCCAAAACATTTTTGTTTTTTTAATTTCTTTTTCAAAAATTAAAAAAGTTCTGGTTAGTTAACATATAGTGTAATATTGTTTCAGGAGTACAATTTAGTAATTCATCACTTACATATAATACCTAGTGCTCAATATTACAAGTTCCCTCCTTAGTACCCATCATCCATTTAGTCCATCCCCTACCCACCTCCTGCCATCAACCCTCAGTCTCCTAAGGTTTGTTTCCCTCTCTTTTCCTGTTTTCCCTCTTTTTCACCTATTTTGTTTCTTAAATTCCACATTTGGTAAAATCATATGGTATATGTATTTCTCTGATTGACTTATTTCGCTTAGCATAATATACTCTAACTCCATCCATGTCATTGCAAATGGCAAGATTTCATTCTTTTTGACGACTGAGTAATATTCCATTGCATATGTGTACCATAATTTCCTTATCCATTCATCAGTCAATGGACATTTGGGCTGTTTCCAGAGTTTGAGTATTGTTGATAATGCTGTTATAAACACTAGGGTGCATGACCCCTTTGAATCTGTATTTTTATATCCTATGGGTAAATACATAGTAGTGCAATTGCTGGATCATAGGGTAGTTATATTTTTAGCTTCTTGAGGAACCTCCTTACTCTTATCCAGAATGGCTGCACCAGTTTGCATTTCCACCAACAGTTCAAGGGAGTTCCTCTTCCTCTGCATCCTTGCCAACACCTGTTGTTTCTTGCGTTGTTAATATTAGCCATTTTGACAGATGTAAGGTGCTATCTCATTGTGATTTTGATTTGTATTTCCCTGATGATGAGTGATGTTGAGCATCTTTTCATGTGTCTGTGAGCCATCTGGATGTCTTCTTTGGGAAAGTGTTTCTTCACTGGGTTGCTTGTTTTTTGGGGGTTGAGTTAGATAAGTTATTTATAGATTTTGGATATGAACCCTTTATCAGATATGTCATTTGCAAATGTCTTCTCTGATTCCATAGGCTGCGTTTTAGTTTTGCTAATTGTTTCTTTCATTGTGCAGCAGCTTTTTATCTTGATGAAGTACCAATAGTTCATTTTTCTTTGGTTTCCCTTGTCTCCAGAGATGTGTATAGTAAGAACTCACTTTGGCCAAGGTCAAAGAGGTTGCTGTCTGTTTTCTCCTCTAGGATTTTGATGGTTTATCATCTCACATTTAGGTCTTTCATACATTTTGAATTTATTTTTGCGTATAGTGTAAGAAAGTGGTCCAGTTTCATTTTTTTCTACATGTTGCTATCCAGTTTTCCCAACATCTTTTGTTGAAAAGATTGCCTTGGGGCGCCTGGGTGGCTCAGTCAGTTAAGTATCTGACTTCGGCTCAGGTCATGATCTCACAGTTGGTGAGTTTGAGCCCTGCATCGGGCTCTGTGCTGACAGCTCAGAGCCTGGAGTCTGCTTTGGATTCTGTATCTCCCTCTCTCTGTCCTTCTCCCACTCACAATCTCTCTCCTCTCTCTCCTCTCTCTCTCTCTCAAAATTAAATAAACATGAAAAAAATTAAAAAAATAAAAGAAAAGACTGCCTTTTTTCCATTGGATAAACTTTTCTGCTTTGTTGAAGATTAGTTAACCATATAGTTGTGGGTCTATTCCTGGGGTTTCTGTTCTTTTCCATTGGTCTATGTGCCTGTTTTTTGTGTGCCAGTACCCTACTGTGTTGATGACTACAGCTTTGTAGTATAGCTTGAAGTCTGGAATCGTGATGCCTTCAGTGTTTCTTTTAATTTTCAGGATTGCTTTTGCTATTCTGGGTCTTTTGTGGTTCCATATAAATTTTAGGATAGTTTGTTCTGGCTCTGTGAAAAATGCTGGTGGTATTTTGTAGCAGGATTCTCACAGAGAGAGTCATAACACTGAGGCTTTTTTTCCAGGAAGCAACTTTATTCCTGCCAGCACCACTCAGTTGGATTCACACCCAAACAACTGAGCCCCAACCTCCATGTGGCATAGTTTGTTAATTTATTATTTACTTCTTTGTCTTCCACATATGGTAACGCACAAACATGTAGTCTGATTAAGTGGTCTCGTGTTACAAGGTCGTGAGGGATATTGTCATGTACGTGTATAGTCAGGTTTCCTTGAGGTTTTTTTCTTTCCTTAGGGAGGGGACCCTACCACATTCCCCCCCTTTGATGCTAGGACCCCTTTATTTTGGGTCAAAGAGCATCATCTTGGTTTAGAGGTTTGCATTTTTATAACATCATTACATGAGTGGCTGTCTTTTTTTTTCTTCTTTTTAATTATGGTCTCAATGAGACTGGAGGCAGACTGTACAACCAGGGGAGCTAAGCAAGATAGGATTAACCAGCCTCCCAGAATTAGGAGGATAAATTTTATGAGAGTTTTGAATCCCCCAAAAGTCGAAAACCATCCTCCAAATAACTCCCCGGGGTTTTAACAGTTCCAGGTCTGGACGGGGACATGAACAATACTTTTCATTTGATTTGTGATCTCTTCTATGACTTTTTTCTCATTATCTATCTGTAGGCAGCAGTTGCTTAGGTTAAAATTTTTACAAACTTTTCTCTCAGAAGCATGTAGGTAATCTAAGGCCAAGTGATTTTGATAGACAGCATTGCACACTTTGGTTTTTTGCTTGGCTAGTAAGTTAAGAGCTCTGGCAGTTTTATTGGTTATAATTTTATAACTGCTTGTAGTTTGATTATGTAGTTTAGCATGTAAATGGGAGTGCGGTAGCCTCAGGACCTATCCTTTCCCCAGGTGGCAGGGCCATAATATTGGATTATACTCTTGGAAGGCCATTTATCATCTTTCTAATTGCCAATTTGTAAGGTACACTGCTTCCTTTGAGTCTCCCCATCCCCACACACTTGGACTCCTATATGCTTCCCTCTGGCAAATGGGAGCAGGAAGAAAGATGGATGAATAGTTTTTAGCACATATGACCATGACCGGACTGAGCGAAGTACTATATAGGCTGTCATTCCACATATCCAGTATTGTCCACTAGGGCCCACCATTTGATGGCTGCATTGATATTGTCTCAGGCCTGTCAGAGATAAGAGAAGTTAGACAAGGGGTGGGGATCTGGCTCAAGGTGACCTGGGGTCCCCCACCATTGGGTTTTCTGGGCAGTTGAGTTATAAAATCTTTGGCCTAGGCACGCTCAGTTTTATCAGTGATGATGGTGAACTTTTCCCCCACTAGGCAAGACAGTTGTTCCCAGTAATCGAGCTTTTGAGAAGCCAAACCTCGGCAGTAGGACTGGGGTATATATTTTTTTTACTATAAAGTTTGTGGGGATCTAATTTTTTAGTCTCTAACGGCCATTGTTTCCCCCATGTTAATATCAACGAAGTATCCTATCCACAAAAGGAAGGTAAGTGTTAACAGAAACCTCTCACCACATTTCCAGCCGACAGGGGCAGCCACAGCCAATCCTATGGCAAAGAGTAGAGCAAGAATCATAATAGTAAGAAACAAGGCGTGACAGTGCATCACAGAAAGGAAACATATAGAAAATAAGCACAGTCTTTTGTTCCATCAGATCGTCAATTCCTCAAGCTTCTGCCGTGCATAGATTAGTCAGCTTCTGGGTGACTAAAGCAGGGCTGCACTCTCCCAGAGCTTCTGGAGATGTAGATTGCTTCTTCCATATGGTCAGCTTGCACAGCGTTGATGGATCAGAAATGCACTCCCAGTTTTGAGATGCTGGCTTCACTCTGCTGTAGCGAATCTAGGGACCTACTTCAGCTACCTTTACTGCGGTAGGGGTGGACAAAATAACAATGAGTGGGCCCTTCCAGAGGGGTTTTAGGGGTTGGACATTCCACTCTTTTATCCATATTGCAACTGCTGGTTTAAAGGGGTGAGTGTCTGTGGTCAGATTCACAGGTAATCACTACCTGATCCAGTGGTGTAAGATGGTTAGGGTAATGCCAAAGGTCTGCATCTGTTTTCTTAGGGTTATATTGCCCATCTCATTTAGATTCCTCCTGATATGCCCTTGATATGCCTCCCTGTATGGGGGGCACCCATAAAAGATTTTATAAAGGGAAAACCCCATCTACTTCTTTAGCCTTCCACTTGCAGCTGCAGTTTGCCTCCCTGAAGATCCCTTATCTCTCCCTGCTTAATGTTAACCCTTTCCCTATTTATTTCTTCCCTGGAATAGGGCCTGTAACTGCTGTTAGGGAGCAAGGACAATGACTGTTCTGGCTTCTTCAAGCTGACAAGGGACGGTGTAGGGGTATAGCAGTTAGAGTCTACCCAAGGGTCGGTTGAGTGGCCCACAGCATGATTTCACAGGAAGGCTGGCATGCATGAGGTGGCATAAACATTAGCAGACACAAAGAGAAAAACACAAAGTAAAGATTATACTGATCAACAAGACGGCATCTTAAGATAACGTTTACAGTTTTCAAGCCTGTCAAACAATCTAGGAGAGACCCTAACTTTATAAGCAACATATGTCAAGGAATCTCTCATAACCCAGGTAATGGAAGAGCAGGAGCAGTAAGTAATCAATGGTGGCTCTATTTCCAAGAGTTTGGCCCTAATTTAATTAAAAAAATTTTAAAGCATCTAATGCTTGTGAGGTGTTAGAGTTTTGCTGAGTATAAGCAGTCTGTTTTATTTTGAGGTGTAAAACTTTTTCAAGAGTCGGGGGTTCTACCAGAGAAAGGGTCAAAGCAGCCATTTATCATTATTAATTTGCAAAATTTTAGGTAAGCCAAACCTGGATATTATGTTATAAAGCATAACTTGTATTACTTTTGTGCCTTTTTTGTCTTGCAGGAGAAGCCGTTTACTCAATTAGTAAAATTATCAATCCATACCAACAGATGTTGGAATTCCTTTGACCTTGGCATATGAGTGAAACCTAATTGTTAGTCTTTCCTGGATAGCCTCCAGTTCCTTGATTGCCTGGGAGAGCAAGTTTGTGGTTGAAAGGAATGTTTTTAAGACATACTTCACAGGCCAATACTACTTGCAGAACTGTCTTTGACAAATTTTTTTCCAGTAAACATCCTTTGGCCCATTTGATAAGTTTTGTCCCCCCCTAAATGAAAGGTCTGATGCTGTGTTTTAATGATCTTTTACTTCTATGAGCTTGGTAATAGTAATTGTGTTATTTTGTTTGTAACCATTCCAAAGGCTGGAGACAGTGTCTAGGAGTCAGACCTCAGTTTATTTATTTATTTTGGGGATGGGGGGAGAGTAGGTGGGATTGAGTCTCCTTTAATAATTGATACAGCAGGTAAACTATTTTCCTGAACCCTGGTATCCACAGCCTATAATATCCAGTAATTTCTAAAAAGTCACATATTTGTTTACCTGTCCTTCAGTTAGAAGCACCATAGTCTCTAGTTTAGTTATAATGTCCCTTTCTAGCAAGGAAATAATGGTCTCTGGCATTATGAAAGAATGAGAAAAAATTAGGTTTCCCCATATACATTTCAGGGGCTGAGAGAAAAATTTAGTTAGTAGTTTTTTGGAGATGCCTCTAATCATCAGGATGCATTTGAAGAGCTGGCCTGGAGTGGAAAGGAGGATAGAAAAGGTAGCTCTGGTGTCAAGAAGGAAATCAACCAGTTTTCCTTCTATATTTAGAGTTACCTGAGGTTCTGGGTTTCTGAGAGACAGTTGGTTTAGGGGAGCCACTGTGAAGAGCCCTAGGTCCCAGTTAGTCCCTTCAAGGGACATTGGTTACCTGAGCCCTCACAGATAGAGGTCCCGAGGGCATTCAGATAGATCTCCAGTGATTGTTTCCATACGAGGGGCATGGCTTACGGGGTTTTCATTTTGGTTGTCCGCTCTGAGGACATTCTCATTTTAGTGCTCTGAATGGCCATATAAATGGCACTTGGTGCCAGGACCTCAGAAAGTCTTGTCTGACATAGTACGTAAGACCACAACTAAGGCCTCAGATTTTTTTTTCATTTATAATAGTTTATTTTCAAATTGGTTTACATAAAACACCCAGTGTTCATCCCAACATGTGCCCTTTTTTAATGCCCATCACCCCCTCTCCCCCCCCCATCCCCCTCACCCTCAGTTAGTTCTTAGTCTTTGAGAGTCTCTTATGTTTTATCTCCCTCCCTCTCTGTGTCTTTTTTTTCTTTCCCCTCTTCCCCTCCCCCTGGTTTTTGCTTAGTCTCACAAAGTCCACCTATTCGTGGAAACATATGGTATCTGTCTTTTTCTGATTGACTTATTTCACTTAACATAATACCCTCCAGTTCCATCCATGTTGCTACACATGGCCAGATTTCATTTTTTCTCATTGCCACATAGTAGTCCATTGTATATATGTACCACATCTTCTTTATCCACTCGTCAGTTGATGGGCACTTGGATTCTTTCCATGATTTGGCTATTGTCGAAAGTGCTGCTATGAACATTGGGGTACACGTGCTCCTATGCATCAGCATTCCTGTGTCTCTTGGGTAGATTCCTAGCAGTGCTATTGCTGGGTCATAGGGTAGCTCTATTTTCATTTTTTTGATGAATCTCCACACCGTTTTCCAGAGTGGCTGCACCAGTTTGCATTCCCACCAACAGTGTAGGAGGGTGCCTACTTCTCCACATCCTCACCAGCATCTATAGTTCCCTGATTTGTTTATTTTAGCCACTCTGACTGGTGTGAGGTGGTATCGCAGTGTGGTTTTGATTTGTATTTCCCTGATGATGAGTGACATTGAACATCGTTTCAAGTGTCTATTGAAAGGCCTCAGATTTTTTTAAGCCTCCTTTTCTGTTTCTGTTCCTGTTTTTGTTTTTTTATTCTTATTCTCCTCCTGATCTTGGTTGTAATATACCCAGTTGGCAACTCGTAAGAGCTCCTCCAGGGTCCTTTCAAGGCCAGCAGCCAATTTTTGCATTTTCTCTGAATATCTAGGGCTGAGTGAGTGACAAATTTGTCTTTTAAAATCATCTCAGCCTTAGGGGTGTCAGGAGAGATAGCCATATATTTAATGACAGCCTCCCTTAACTTCTCCAGGAAGGCCATCGAGCTCTCATTTTGTGTTTGTAAATTAGTGGCTAATTTAGCATAATTTAAGGGATAAATCTTAGGTTTCTTTAATTTTTTTTCAAAGTGTTTGTCTCATTAAGAGTCTGCTTTAATGAAAGCATTATATCTTTCTAGGTTGACTCAAAAACATATGTAATATTCTGGAAAGCTTTTATATACTTATCTGATCTAGATCTCCTTTTATCTGTCTTAAACCTTGTAAAGTTTTTTTCTTCTGGTATTCTAGTTTCTTGTAAAGGAAACATGCCTGCTACATTGCGGGGAAGGCCTGGATAAGGTGGGTAGCAGAGAGCAGAACTGTATTTATAGATAGATAGATAGATAGATAGATAGATAGATAGATTGAGGACACAAGGAGGAGGAGGTTGAGGTGGAAGACTTCACTTCCTCCTTCTCAAGGTCTGTTTTAAATACAGGTAAGGTGTCCTTAATAGTTTTCCCTCCTGATAGCTGGACTTTAGAAAGGGTTGCCGTTAAGTTAGGATCCACCTTACATTGCTTACATATATCTCGATTTTTTTCTTAAGGCCCAAAAACAATGAACATAGGGAAATTCTCCCCCTTTCCCTTCACATTTGCAAAACAAAACCAATTGTAAGCTAGTATTGTCGTTGATATTTCCCTCTGGCAGCCATGTTCCCTCTTCCAATTTGTACTGGTGCTGAGTCTTTGTGCAAAAGAAAATGAATCATAATGCATTCCAAAGGAGTAATGGCCTTGGATGGGGAATTACCCATCTATAGGAAAAAGGAAGAAAGTTGTCCCTTACCTCAATTTCCTATAGCTGGCCAGGAGAAATCTCATCTCCTGTCCCCACGTTTTGGCTGGCTCTGTGACTGGCAGCCAAAAGCCCTGGCAGTCTCACGAAGTACTGGGAGTAGTCATTCTTACCCAGGCTTGACCCTACCTCTGAGAGCTGATCTGGTCTCTCCTGTTTTTTTTCTTATCCCTCTATTCGCTGCCTGCAGGATCTTGGGGGTAAGGACTGTGACCAAGCAAGACTTTCCTGGTTGTCGTAGGATGCACTAACTTTATTTTGGCCCAACAGTAACTTACATATTGATCATTGGCTGTTGAGGGAGGGGGTTAAAGGGCCAAAGTCAAGGTCTATTACCCAGACTTTTTTTTTTAACAATGCCACATAAATATGTTTCAGCCATGTGGATATCCGTTTTTGGCATACAAGGGGTAAGTTTAGTAAAATGGCTCCCATGTATCTTAGTAAAGGCCCTGCATATATCATCCATCCCTCATATGACGTAGGCATCCATTCCTCTGCTAAATAAGAATAACACAAATCTGGAGGATTCAGAGGCCGGCATCAATGGTATTGCCATCATTTTCTCACAGCCTTGGGATCAAAGGAGGAGAAATTTTAATCTTAACCCAGCATACTTTAAAAATTCATTTATTTTAACCTTAGTCCATCCTGACCACACATAAAATTTCTTTTTAAAGATTTCCCTTCATGAACCTTCTACAACTTTTCTTTGTATTTAGAGTTTGTCCCCAGCCATTTCTCTCTCATTTAGGACAAAATTACTTTCTTTTACCTTCAACAAAAATATATTTCCATTTCTTATATCTTTCTTTCATATCTCCTACTTTTCTACATACAGAGTTGCTTTTCTTATTTTTTATCAGTTTAACTACACTTAGCAGAATTTTAACTCTTAGAAACCTTAGTCTCCAGTGAAAACTAAGTAGTAACCAATTGTAGAACTCTATGTTACATCAGAATTTTTTTAGATGGCAAACTTATGAATCCATTAAGCATAAAGCATGTTTTCCTACAGATCCAAATATGCTTAGTTTCTATGGAACAAGTCAGAAGCACAAACCTACATCTAGTAATTTGTGCTTTAGCCTCTTATCTTATTAGATATCCAATGAATTCGATCTCAATTTATCATGCAAGCAAAACTTTAACGTTTTAGGTTACCAAAGACTTTGAAAGCTATCTTAACAATTATACATGAAAACTTTGAGACAGACAAAATTAACCATTATTTTAAGACATCTTTTTGCTGACAATTTGCAACAGAGTTAACAAGAGCTTATTTGACCTTTAGAAAACCTTAAATAGAAACAAGTTTTATATATTTAATGCTGGTAATTCTAAAGACATGTCTATTTTAAACCAACAAACTTAAGTCCTTTTAAATACCAAATATGTTCATCTGTGTCCATTTAAAAGTTAATCAATTTGTGCCCATTGTCTATTTTTATCTGGGGCTCTAGTGGGGAAATCTGAAATAGGGGGTCTTCACTCCATGACCTGGAGAGTGGGAGGAGGACCCAATGGTGCTTGCGGCATTGAGGAGCCAGTTGTGCAGGCTGCCCGCCAGGTGGTGCAGAAAAGGAGCGGAGAAACGGAAGGCAGTAGAGGAGAAGAGCGAGCAGAAGGCAGAAAAAGAGAATTCCCACTTTTAAATCTTGTCAGCTCAAAGGAGCAGATTCTAGATTTCTTTTGTTTTGATTTGTTTTGTTTTTCACTAGTGGAATTAAGCAGTCCATATCAGTTCGGAGAAGATAGGGAATTTCCCTGAAACAAAAGGAGTTTGGGCAGCTGCTTGAGAATATTCCTTAAAGTCTTCGTTCTGAGGTAGAATAATCAGAGGCAGTAGGCTCTAATTATCATAGTCATTGACCTAGGAAATGAATGAGAGACAAGTCTCCACACACAGTCACATGGCGACTCCAATCCATCACCCTGTGCCCAGAACCTTAGAGTTGCAGCTTTTTCCTCATTCCTTGTGGAACTACTAGGGCAACTCTGGGAGGCGATCAGGCTCCCTTCTGCCTCTTAGGGGCAGGTCTGCCAAAACGAACCTGAGTTCTAACCAGTCTCACAGGCGGCGCTTCCTGAGCTGGTTCCTGGGCTTGATGGGTTCCACTGGCATACACGGTGTCATTGCCTTGGCGCAACAGGAGGGCTAGTCTCCTGCAGGTCAAGCAGTCCACTGGCACCAGGTGAGGCCCCCTTTCCTGGTACCCCGAGGTTCATGTCCCCAGTGGCAAAGGAGGTGGAAATGCATCGTCATCCTGGACACAAGCCCTCAAGTAATGTAGTAGGATTCTCACACAGAGAGTCTTGACAGAGGCTTTTCTTTCCAGGAAGCAACTTTATTCCTGCCGGGACCACTCAGTTGGGTTTGTACCCAAAGAAATGAGCCCCAAACGTCACGTGGTGTGGTTTTTTAAAAAATATATATTTTTTATTTCTTTGTCTCCCATGTATGGTGACACACAAACATGTAGTCTGATTAAGTGGTCTCATGTTACAAGGTCGTGAGGGATGTTGTCACATATGCGTATAGTCACGTTGTCTTGAGGTGTTTTTTTTCCTTTCCTTAGGGAGGGGAACCTACCACAATTTTGATATGGATTATATTAAATGTCTAGATTGCTTTGGGTAATATAGACATTTTCATAATGTTTGTTCTCCCAATCCATGAGCATGGAATGTTTTCCATTTTTTTGTGTCCTCCTCAATTTCCATCATGTTTTCTATAGTTTTCAGGGTACAGATCTGTTACCTCTTTTATTAGGTTTATTCCTAAGAATTTATGGTTATTGGTAGTGTAAATGGGATAGATTCTTTGATTTCTCTTTCTGCTGCTTCATTATTGTTGTATAGAAATACAACAGACGTTTTACATTGATTTTATATCCTGCAATGTTGCTGACTTCATGTATTAGTTCTAGCAAATTTTTGGTCAAGTTTTTCAGGTTTTCTACACACAGTATCATGTCATCTGCAAATAGTGGAAGTACGACTTCTTCCTTGATGATTTGGATGTTTTGTTGTCTGCTTGCTGAGGCTAAGACTTCCCATGCTATGTTAAATAGCACGGGATGATGAGAGGGGACATCCCTTACTTGTTTCTGACTATAGAGGAAAACCTCTCAGTTTTTCCCCATTGCAAATGATATTAGCTGTGGATCTTTCTTACATGGCCTTTATGATATTGAGGTAAGTAGTTCTACCCATCCCTACTTTGCTGAGGGTTTTTAGTCAGAATGGATGCTGAATTTTGTCAAATGCTTTTTCTGCATATATTGATAGGATCATATGGTTCTTACCCTTTTTTTTTATTACTGTGGTTTATTACATTGATTGATTTGTGAATACTGAATCTCCCCTGCAGCCCAGGAATAAATCTCACTTGATCATGGTGAATAATTCTTTTAATGTACTGTTGGAATCAACTTGCTAGTATTGAGAATTTTCGCATCCAGGTTCATCAGGGATATTGGTCTGTAATTCTCAATTTTAATGGGGTCTTTGTCTGGTTTTGAAATCAAGGTAATGCTTCCCTTGTAGAATGAGTTTGGAAGTTTTCCCTCAATTTCTATTTTTTGGAACAGTTTGAGAAAAGCTATTGACTCTCCCTTAACATTTTATTTATTGTTTTTGAGAGAGAGAGGGGGAGAGAGAGAGAGCACAAGTGGAGGAGGGCCAGAGATAGAGGGAGAGACAGAGAATCCCACGCTGACAGCATAAAACATGACGTCAGGCTCAATCTCACAAACTGAGATCATGACCGGAGATAAAATCAAGAGTCAGACACCTTACTGACAGAGCCACGTGGTTCCCCTAACTCTTTTTAAAATTGTTTTTAATGTTTATTCATTATTTTTGAGAGAGAGAGGAGAGAGAGAGAGAGAGAGAGCATGAGAAGGGGAGGAGCGGAGAGAGAGAAAGACACAGAATTTGAAGCAGGCTCCAGGCTCTGAGCTGTCAGCACAGAGCTCGATGCAGAGCTCGAATTCACGACCATGAGATCATGACCTGAGCTGAAGTCAGATGCTTAACCAACTGAGCCACTCAGGCGCTCCTCCCCTAACTCTTTTATAAACATCTGTTAGAATTCTCCTGGGCAGCCATCTGGCCTTAGTCTTGTTTTGGGGAGATTTTTGATGACTGGTTCAATTTCTTTGCTGGTTATGGGTCTGTTCAAATTATATATTTCTTCCTGTTTCAGTTTTGGTAGTTTTAATGTTTCTAGGAATTTGTCCCTTTCTTTCACATTTCCCAGTGTTCTGACATATAATTTTTTATAATATTCTCTTATAGTTGTTTGTATTTCTGTGGTTTGTATTATTGTGATCTCTCCTCTTCAATTTGTGATTTTACTTATTTGGTCTTTTTTTCTTCTGGAGAAGTGTGGCTAAGGGGTTTATCAATATTATTAATTCTTTCAAAGAACCAGCTCTTAGTTTCATTAATCTGTTATATGTTTTGTTTTTTGGTTTCTATATCATTTATTTCTGCTCTTATCTTTGTTATTTCCCTTCTTCTGCTGGCTTTAGGCTTTATTTGCTGTTCCTTGTCTGGCTCCTTTAAAAGTAAGATTCGGTTGTGTATTTGAGACTTTTCTTGCTTCTTAAAGGAGGCCTGTACTGCAATATACTTCCCTCCTAGGACTGCCTTTGCTGCATCCCAAAGGCTTTGGATGTCGTGTTTTCCTTTTTCATTTGCTTCCATGTAATTTTTATTTCTTCTTTAATTTCCTGGTTAACCCATCCATTCTTTAGTAGGATGTTTTTTAACCTCCATGTATTTGTGGTGTTTCTAATTTTTTTTGTGTTTGGCTGCAAGTTTCATAATGTTGTGATCTGAAAATATGCATAGAATGTTCTAATCTTTTGGTGCTTGTTGAGGGATGATTGTTACCCAGTATGTGATCTATTCTGGAGACTATTCCATTTGCACTTGAAAACAATGTGTATTCTGCTGCTTTAGGATGAAATGTTGTGAATATATCTGTTAAGTCCCTCTGGTCCAGTGTGTCATTCAAAGCCATTGTTTCCCTGTTGATTTTCTGCTTAGATGATCTGTCCATTGCTGTAAGCAGGGTGTTAATGTCCCCTACTATTATTGCATTATTATCGGTGGGTTTTTTGTGTTTATTATTAATTGATTTATATATTTGGGTGTTCAAGTTGGGGGCAAAATATTAACAATTGTTAAATCTTCTTGATGGAATCTCTTAATTACGATGTAATGCCTTTCTTCATCTCTCGTTACAATCTCTGGTTTAAAATCTAGTTTGTCTGATATAAGTATGGCTACTCTGACTTTCTTTTGACCACTGTTAGCATGATAGATAGTTCCCTATCCTTTCACTTTCAATCTGCAGGGGTCTTTAAGTCCAAAATGAGTCTCTTGTAAGCATCATATAGATGGGTCTTGTTTTTTAAACCATTTCTGATAGTGATTCTATGCCTTTTGATTGGAACCTTTAGTCCCATTTACATTCAGAATGATTATTGATAGATAAGAATTTAGTGCCTTTGTGTTATCTGTAAAGTTGGTGTTTCTGCCGATGATCTCTGTTCCTTTCTAGGTTTTGTTTCTTTAAGTCCTTTTCTCCCCACTCAAAGAATCCCCTTTAATACTTCTTGCAAAGGCTGGTTTGGTGGTCATGAACTCCTTTAGTTTTTGTTTGTCTGGGAAGATCTTTATTTCTTCTATTTTGAATGACAGTCTTGCTGAATAAATTATTATTGGCTGCATATTTTTCACATTCAGCCCATTGTATATATATCATGGACTCCCTTCTGGCCTGCCAAGTTTCTGTGGACAGATCTGCAAACTTGATATATCTTCCCTTGTAGTTTAAGAGCTTTTTTTCCCCCTTGTTACTTTCAAGATTCTTTCCTTGTCTGTGTATTTCATAAATTAGAGTATGATATGTTATGGCAATGATCGGCTTTTGTTGAATTTAATGGGAGTTCTCTGTGTTTTTTAGATTTTGATGTCTTCCCCAGGTTAGTGAGACTTTCAGTTATAATTTGCTCAAATAAATTTTCTGTCCCTTCTTTGCTCTCTTAATTTTCTGAGACTCTTATGATACAACTGTTATTATGCTTTAATGACTTGCTGAATTCCCTACATCTACATTAGTGATCCAATACCTTTATTTCCCTCTTATTTTCCATAATTTTATCTTCTACATTACTGATTTGTTCCTCTGCTTCGTCCATTCTCATTGTCATGACATCTAGTCATGTTTGTATCTTGGTTATAGCATTGTTAATTTCGGCTTGACTAGGTTTTAGTTCTTTTATCTCTGAGCAAGGGGTTCTCTAGTGACTTCTATTCTTTTTTTTTAATCCCAGATAATATCCTTATAATTGTTTTAAATTCTAGTTCAGACATCTTACTTATATCTGCATTGATTTAATTCCTGGCCATTACTTCTTCTTGTTCATTGTTTTGGGGTGAATTCCTCCATTTTGTCATATTGTCAAGGTAAAAAAAAAGTAAAAAGGAAGCTAGCTCTTAGGTATGTTTTGTGTTTTTGTATGCCTGTCAAAAGAAGCTAGATCCAAATAAATAAATAAATAAATAAATAAATAAATAAATAATTTTTAAAAATCTTAAATGTTTATCCACTTTTTGAGAGAGAAAGAGAGCAAGAGTTGGGGGGGGCAAAGAGAGAGAGAGATGCAGAATCCAAAGCAGACTCCAGGCTCCCAGCTGTCAGCATATAGCCTGATGTGGGGCTCAAACTCATGAACCTCCAGATCATGGCCTGAGCTGAAGTTGGATACTTAACTGACTGAGCCACCCAAGTGCCCCCCAAAAAATTAAATTTTAAAACATTTTTTAAAAAGAAATAAAAAGAAGTATATTGCTTTTTCTGTATTCGGAGGTGGGAAGGGGGAAGGAAGCTAGATTCTATTTCCCCTAGAATTGAAGTTTTGTAGCAATCTATGATCAGTACACTTGTTGCAGTAATGGGTTTGTGCTGGTCTTGGGGGTGGAGCCTGCATCACTGATTCTCAGGTGGACTTACCCTTGGGGAGATGCACCTCTAGGTTACAGGGGTGGGAGTAGGGGAGAGATAAGATGGCAGGGTAGTATGAGGACCCTGAGCTTGTCTTATCCCTGAAACACAGCTAGATTAGCATCAAACCATTTTGAACACCTAGAAAATTGATCTGAGGCTTTACGCAACAATTTGCATAATTTGAGCCAGAGAACTTGGTAGGTGTGTGATGAGGAGAGATGAATTGGGGGAGAGAAGAGTCACAGAGCTGCAGAGGATAGGGAGCTATTTTTGTAGAGTGATGACAGAAAGAAAAAAAGAAAGGGGGAAAGAGTGCAGTGAATTGGGATCATGCAAGAAAAGCACTCCCCCTGAAAGTGGTTGGAGAGAAAGAGAAAAAAAATAGTGGAAACGCTTGCAGGAGACTGGACAAGAAATCTGTTCCCCAAAACCATTGATAAGGATAAGGGAGAGGGTTTTAATACCACTAATTTTCTATAAACGGTGGAATGCAGAGTCTGAAGTTTCAGAGCTCAGTGCCTGGTAGTGCTCCTGCGAGGAAGCAATGCAGTCTGAGGGGGCCCATGTGCCATACAGAGAAGAGCCATTCCACTGGTTGGAGTGCATTTGGTAGAAGTAATGCAGCCTCCAAGTGGGCAAAAGTACCAGCAGACCCCAGAGAGCTGCCACATTTACTGATATTGGGACAAGACACTAGCTGAGTGCAACAAAACCTGGTGCCAACTGTGTGTTGGCCCTTGCACTTTACCATAAACTCTTAGCCTCTTTTGCTGCATGATCCTGCAAACATTTTCTAGCACAAATAGGTTCCCAGCATTTGCTTGGTGAGACCCTCCCCCAGAGAATCAGTGTGGGTCCAAGCCGAGGGAGTCTTTGAAATGTAAGGTTTTGAAACACAGCCCCATCTGAGCTAAAACTCAGGAGGAAGGCACCACCTGGCAGTCAGGCAGCTTGGACACAGACAGGGTAAAAGTGGGGAGTGGATGGAAGCCTGAGACAAAGGAGGGATGCTGGATTGTATGTTTGTGAGGTCATGAAATTTCTGTGCTGGAAACTAGACGGTGAGAGGAAGCCATTTTCACCTCTAGCACATTCATATCAATTGACCCTAGTGAACTAAGCAGAACCACCAAGTGTAGACTGGAACTGTTAGACAAAGCCCACCCACCTGTGCCCTCCAGGCACATGCCCTAAGAGACCAGCACAAATCCCTTCCTCCCACTTAGTTTACAGACCATCGTGTGCTGCAAAGCTTCAGTTCTAGAGGGAATTGGATCTAGTTTCATTTGGGTTTCATTTTGTTTGCTTGTTTGTTCATTTGTTAGTTTTCTTTGCTTCTTTCGTGTGACCTTGTGTAAGGTGCAGTGGCTCAGAGTTTATGTTAAAGTGCAGCAGAAAGCTGGCACCAAGGCTTGCTGCCCTCAGACTTTCCTGATAATTAACTGGGCAGCTCAATGGCACCTGTCTGGTCCTTTGCCCCCAGAGAGGCTGTGCCACCTCTCCCAAATGCACTCCAAGCTGGAAAACTGCTTCTCTCCTTGTGACCCAGAGGATCCTCAGACCATGCTGCCTGCTTCAGAGTCTCTGCCTTACTTCCCCACCGGATCACCACTAAGCCCACTAGGTGTAACCCAGGTGATGGCATGGATCTCTGAAATTTCAGACTCTGTTCTCTGCTGTTTATAAAATCTTGCAGTATTCCACCCCTCTCCCTTTCCTAGGCAATGGTTTTGAGGAAGAGTTTTTATTGTGCAATTCCTTGTGTGCACTTTCACTCTTTCTTTCTCTCCCGATTGCAGCAGCCGCAGCTCTTCTCTCTCTCTAGAACCCTTTCCATCATCCCCAATTGGAACTCTGTAGTCATTAAATACTAACTCTCCATTCCCCCTTCTTCCCAGCCCCTAGCAACTACTGTTCTACTTTTTGTCTCTATTAATTTGACTAACTTAGAAATATAAAACTGAAATTATATAACATTTGTCCTTTTGTGATTGGCTTATTTTACTTGGCATAATGTTTTCAAGGTCCATCCATATTTTAGCATGTGACAGAATTTTCTCCTTTTTAAAGATGAACAATATTCTATTGTACATTTATATCATATTTTATCTATTCACCTACTGATGGGTACTTGGTCTCCTTCCACCTTTTGACTATTGTGGATAATGCTGCTGTGAATGTGGGTATATAAATATCTGTTTGAGTCCCTGCTATCACTTATTTGGGGTGTATACCCAGAGATGAACTTGCCAGATCACATGGTGATTATATGTTTAATTTTTGGAGAACTTCAATACTGTTTTTTAGAGCAGCCACACCATTTTACATTTTCACCAGCAATGCACAAAGGTTATGATTTCTTCACATCCTTGTCATCATTTTTTATTTTTTGTTATATATATGCCACACTAATGAAGTGTTACCTCATAATGGTTTTGATGTGCATTTCCTTAACGATTATGACGCTGAACATTTTTTTCATGTGCTTATTGGCAATCTGTATATCTTATTTGAAAAAATGTCTATTCAAGTTCTTTGTCCAATTTACAATTAGGTTGTTTGTTTGTTTTTGTTCTTTTTATATTCTGGATATTAATCCCTTTTCAGATATATGATTTGCAAATATTTTCTCCCATTCAGTGGGTTGCCTTCTTACTCTCTTTTCGTGACTTTATGTTGTAGACTCCGGGTCTAAAGTTCTCTTTTGTCTTAGCAAGAGAGCAGGACGCAGGATTAAAAATAGGAGAGAGATAGCTAATGTCCGGGAAAATACAAGAGCACCGAATAAGGGTCCTTGCCCCGTATTTATTAAGATCTGAAGGCTTACAAATGTGATGGGTGTGTAGAAAGAGACAAAGAAATTAGGAACATCAACTGATGGGCATGAGGAAAAGGGGGTTTTGAAGATACACAGTGTTTGGGGTTTGGGTCAATATAAAACAAAATCTTGGTGCTGGGCAGATGGGCAGATGGTTGTTAATGGCAGACAGGAGGCGCCGTGTCTGTTTATCTTAGCTAGCCTAGGGGGCGAGACAGAGAGGGGAAATAAACTTAGGGTTAACAAGGTACCTCTTCTTTTGTTAACCATCTCCACTCTGGGGTGCTTTGCCTGCATCACAGCAGTCTATAGTCCAATTTATCTGTTTCCTAACTTGGCCTTTATCCTCCTATGAAAGCAGCTTTTCTGCTATAGTACAAATTGGGGGGCATTTTTGCCCCGCATGCCTAATCTTGTCTACCTCATATACCTTTGTATTGGGAGCCTTTGCACCTATTCCTATTTGGGGGCCTTTGTCCCCCCCTCCATTTTGGGGGCTCTGCGCCTTCCCTAATTTTGGTGCCTTTGCACTGCCCTATTTTTTGGTGCCAATCTTGTTTACCCAAACTCGGGTGTGAGCATTCTATGGTTTTGTATTTCTTTATGCCTTGTTAATCCATTGATGTAAGCCCAGGGGATTCCTAAGCTTATTCCCCACAGTTTTTGATGCACAGGAGTTTTAAATTTTGATGAAATTCAATATATCTATTTTTTCTTTTATTGCCTGGGCCCATGGCGTCATATCCAAGAACTTATCACCATATGCAAAGTCGCAAAGCCTTTTCTCTGTTTTCTTCTTCCTCCCTTCCTCCCTTCCTCCCTTCCTCCCTTCCTCTCTTCCTCTCTTCCTCTCTTTCTCTCTTCCTCTCTTTCTCTCTTTCTTTCTTTCCCTTCCTTCCATCCTTCCTTCCTTCCTTCCTTCCTTCCTTCCTTCCTTCCTTCCTTCCTTCCTTCCTTCCTTTCTTCCTTCCTTCCCTTTCTTTCATTTGAGAGAGAGAGAGAGAGAGGCAGAGGGAAAGAAAGAGAGAGCCAAGTAGGTTCCATGCTTAGTGTGGAACCCAATATGGGGCTTGATCCCATGACCCTGGGATCATGACCTAAGCTAAAATCAAGAGTTGAACACTCAGCTGACTGAGCCATTCAGGTTCCATCTCTGTTTTATTCTAAGAGTTTTATAGTTTAAGCTCTTATTTTTAGGTCTTTGATCCATTTTGAGTTACTTTTTGTATATGGTGTTAAGAAAAAGTCCAGCTTCTTTCTTTTGCATATGGATGTCCAGTTTTCTTAACTGGTCTTGGCACTCTTGTGAAAAATGATTCGACTATGTATGTAAGTGTTTATTTTTGGGCACTCTATTTTATTCAGTTGGTCAATTTATCTATCTTTATGCCAGTACCACACGGTTTTGTACAAAGTTTAAAATTTTTTTTCATGTTATTTATTTTTTTTGAAAGTGAGAGAGACATAGCACGAATGGGGGCAGGGCAGAGAGAGAGGGAAACACAGAATGTGAAGCAGGTTCCAGGCTCTGAGCTGTCAGCACAAAGCCCGACGCGGGGCTCGAACTCACAGACCGTGAGATCATGACTTGAGCTGAAGTCGGACACTTAACCGGCTGAGCCACCCGGGTGCCCCTTGTACAAAGTTTTAAAATAAAAAAAGTGAAGTGTGTGTTCTCCAGCCTTATTCTTCTTTTTTCAAGATTGTTTTGGCTATTCAGGGTCCCTTGAGATTCTCTATGAATTTTAGGATGGGTTTTTCTATTTTTCCAAAGAATATCATTGAGATTTTGATAGAAATTACGTTAATCTGTAGATCACATTGGGTAGTATTGACATCTTAACAAAATCAAGTCTTTCAACCCATTGATTGGTGTCTTCTGTAATTTTTTTAAGTAAGATTCTGAGTTTATCCCTAATATTTATTCTTCATAATGCTATTGTAAATAGAATTATTTTCTAATTTCCTTTTTGGAATGTTTATTATTAGTGTATAGAACCACAAATGATTTCTTTTTTTAAAGCTTTTAATTCCAGTAGTTAACATATAGTGTTATATTAGTTCTAGGTATGCAATATAGGGATTCAACAATTCCATATGTAAGTTAGTGCCCATCACAAGTGCACCCTTAATCCCATCACCTGTTTAAACCCCACCCCACCTCATCCTCTCTGTTAACCATCAGTTGGTTCTCTGTAATAGTCTGTTTCATGATTTGTCTCTTTCTTCCTCCATCCATCTCTCTTTTCCCTTCGCTCCCTTTTCCCCCTAAATTCCACATATGAGTAAAATCATATGGTATTTGTCCTTCTCTGACTCATTTCTCTTAGCATTATAATCTCTGTCTCCATCCATGTTATTGGAATTGGCGAGACTTCATTCTTTTTTATGAGTGGGTAATATTCCATTGTATAGATATACCACATCTTCTTTATCCACTCATCAATCAATGGACACTTGGGCTGTTTCTATATCTTTACTGTTGTAAATACTGCTGCTATAAACTTAGAGGTGCATGTGTCCCTTTGAATTAGTGTTTTTGTATTCTTTGGGTAAATATCCAAGAGTGTGATAATTGGATACTAGGATAGTTCTATTTTCAACTTTCTGAAGAACCTCCACACTGTTTTCCAGAATGACTGCACCAGTTTGCATTACCACCAACAGTGCAAGAGGGTTTCCCTTTCTCCACATCCTTGCCAACGCCTATTGTTTCTTGTGTTGATTTTAACCATTCTGACAGGTGTGAGGTGCTATCTCACTGTAGTTTTGATTTCTGTTTCCCTGATGATAAGTGATGATGAACATGGTCTGTGAGCCATCTGGATGTCTTCTTCTATTTATGTCTCCTGCCCATTTTTAAACTGGATTATTTGTTTTTTTGGGTGTTGATTTGTATAAATTCTTCATATATATTTGATACTCTTTATTGAATATGCCATTTGCAAATATCTTCTCCCATTCTGTAGATTGCCTTTTAGTTTTGTTGATTGTTTCCTTCACTGTGCAGAAGACTTTTATTTTGATGAAGTCCCAATAGTTTATATGCTTTTGTTGCCCTTGCCTCCAGAGACATATCTAGTAAGTAGTTGCTACTGTAGATGTCAAAGAGGTCACTGCCCGTGTATTCCTCCAGAATTTTGATGGTTTCCTGTCTCACATTTAGATCTTTCATCTATTTTGAGTTTATTTTTGTGTATGGTGTGAGAGCGCTCATATTTCTTCCTGTCGAATGTTGTGGTCCAGTTTTGTTAACAGCATTTGTTGCAGAAACTGTCTTTTTCCTATTGGATATTCTTTCCATCTTTGTTAAAGATTAATTGACCATATAGTTATGGGTCTATTTCTGGGTTTTCTATCCTGTTTCATTGATCGTTGTGTCTATTTTTTGTGTCAGTACAATACTGTTTTGATTACTACAGCTTTGTAACATAACTTGATGTCCAGAATTGTAATGCTTCCAGCTTTGCTTTGCATTTTCAAGGTTGCTTTGGCTATTCAGGGTCTTTTGTTGTTCCATACAAATTTGAGGATTTTTTTGTGGTAGTTCTGTGTGTGAAAAAAATGCTGTTGGTATTTTGTTAGGGATTGCATTAAATATGTAGATTACTTGGGTAGTATAGACATTTTTACAATAGTTGTTTACAGTCCATGAGCATGGAATATCTTTCTATTTCTTTGTGTCCTTTCCAATTTCTTTCATCAGTGTTTTATATGTACAGGTCTTTCACCTCTTTTGTTAGTTTTATTCCTAGGTATCTTATTGTTTTTGCTGCAATTTTAAATGGGATTGTTTCCTTAATTTCTCTTTCTGCTGTTTCATTATCGGTGTATAGAAATGCAACAGATTTCTGTACAATTATTTTGTATCCTGAAATTTCACCGAATTCATTTATCAGTTCTAGCAGTTTTTTGGTGGAGTCTTTCAGGTTTTCTATTTATAGTATCATGTTATTTGCAAATAGTGAAAGTTTCACTTCTTCCTTATCGATTTGGATGCCTTTTACTTCTTTTTGTTGTCTCATTTATGTGGCTAGGTCTTCCAGTCATGTGGTAAGAGCATATATCCCTGCTTTGTGCCTGACCTTAGGGAAAAAGATCTCAGTTTTTCCCCATTAAGGATGATGTTAGCTGTGAGTTTTTCATATATGGCCTTTATTATGTGAAGGCATGTTCACTCTAAACCTAATTTTTGTTGAGGGATTTTTAAAATTTTTTTTTTAACGTTTATTTATTTTTGAGAGACATAGAGATAGAGCATGAGCAGGGGAAGGGCAGAGAGAGAGGGAGACACAGAATCCGAAGCAGGCTCCAGGCTCTGATGAGCCATCAGCACAGAGCCCGATGTGGGGCTCGAACTCACAGACTGTGAGATCGTGACCTGAGCTGAAGTCGGCCGCTTAATCGACTGAGCCACCCAGGCGCCCCTGTTGAGGGATTTTATCATGGATGAATATTGTATTTTGTCAAATGCTTTTTCTATGTCTATCGAAATGGCCATATGGTTCTCATCCTTTCTCTTATTGATGTGACGTATCATGTTGATTGATTTTTAAATATCAAACTACCCTTGCAACCCAGGAATAAGTTCTATTTGATCATGGTGAATGATTTTTTAAATGTATTATTGAATTAATTTTACTAGTACTTTGTTGAGGATTTTTGCATCTATATTCATCTAAGATATCATCCTGTAGTTTTCTTTTTCAGTTGTGTCTTTATCTGATTTTGTATCAGGGTAATGCTGGCTTCATAGAATTAATTTGGAAGTTTTCCTTCCTTTAGTATTTTTTGAATAGTTTGAGAAGAATAGGTATTAACTCTTCTTTAAATGTTTGGTAGAATTTGTCTGTGAAGCCATCTGGCCCTGGACTTTTGTTAGTTGGGAGTCTTTTGATTATTGATTCAGTTTCTTTGCTGGTTATTATTAGCTTGTTCAAATTTTCTATTTCATCCTGTTTCAATTTGAACAGTTCATATGTTTTTAGGAACTTATACATTTCTTCTAGGTTGTCCAATTTGTTGGCATATAGTTTTTCATAATATTGTCTTATAATTGTTTGTATTTATGTGGGATTAGTCTTTATTTCTCCTCTTTCATTTGTAACTTATTTGAGTTGTTTTTCTTTTTTCTTGGTAAGTGTGGCTAGAGGTTTATCAATTTTATGATTATTGTTTTTTTTTTTAAAGAGTCAGATCCTGGTTTCATTGATCTTTTCTGTTTTTGTTTTTGTTTTTTAGCTTCTATATGATTTATTTCTCCTCTAATCTTTAAAAAATATTTATTTATTTATTTGAGTGAGTGAGAGAGAGCATGAGTGGGTGAGGGACAGAGAGCGAAGGAGAGAAAGAATCCTAGACAGGCTCTGCATTGTCAGCAAAGACCTGAAGCTGGTACCACGAACCATGAGATCATGACTAGAGTTGAAATCAAGAGTCAGATGCTCAACCATCTGAGCCGCCCGGGTACTCCTCTTTTTTAATCTTTATTATTTCCCTCCTTCTGCTGGTTTTAGGTTTTGTTTGCTGTTGTTTTTCTAGGTCCTTTAGGTGTAAGGTTAGGTTTTTCATCTGAGTGTTTTCTTGCTTCTTGAGGTGGACCTAAATTGCTATATACTTTCCTCTTAGGACAGCGTTAGCTGCATTCCAAAGGTTTTAAACGTTTGTGTTGTCATTTTCATTTGTTTCCATGTTCTTTTCTATTTCTTCTTTTACTTTCTGGTTGACCCACTCATTGTTTAGTAGCATGTTATTTACCGTCTATGTATTTGTGGTCTTATCTAGGTTTTATCTTGTGGTTGACTTCTGGTTTTATAGCGTTGTGGTTTAAAAGAATGCGTGGCATAACTTTGATCTTCTTGAATTTTTCGAGGCTTGTTTTGTGGCCTAATATGTGATTTATTCTGGAAAATGTCCTATGTACACTTGAAAAGAATGTGTATTGTGTAGTTTTAGGATGGAATGGTTTAAATATATCAGTAAATCCATTGGTTCCAGCGTGTCATTCAAAGCTACTGTTTCTTCGTTAATTTTGTTTAGATGATCTGTTCATTGATGTAAGCAAGGTGTTCAGATCCCTTACTATTATTGTGTAATTATCAATGAGTTCTTTTATATTTGTTTTAACCGTTTAATGTATTTGGGTGCTCCTGGGTTGGGTGCATAAATATTTACAATTGTTATAACTTCTTGTCGTATTGTCCCCTTTATTATGATATAGTGTCCTTCTTTGTCTCTTGTTACTGTCTTTGTTTAAAGTCTAGTTTCCCAAAAGGAGTATTGCTATTCTGGCTTTCTTCTGACATCCATTTGCATGACTGATGTTTCTCCATCCCCTCACTTTCAATCAGCAGGTGTCTTTTTTTTTTTTTTGTATTTTATTTATTTTTATCTCTTAGTTAACATACAGTGCAATATTGGTTTCTGAAGTAGCGTTCAGTGATTCATCACTTACATACAACAGTCAGTGCCCAGCAAAACAGGTGTCCTCCTTAATACCCATCACCCATGTAGCCCATCTCCCACCCACCTCCCTCCATCAACCCTCAGTTTGTTCTTTGTCATTAAGAGTCTCTTGTGGTTTGTTTTCCTTTCTTCTCTTCCTCTCTCCCATTTGTTCATCTGTTTTTTTTCTTAAATTCCACATATGAGTGAAATAATATATTTATTTTTCTCTGATTAACTTATTTCTCTGCAGGTGTCTTTGGGTCTAAAATGAAACTCTTTGTAAGCACTATATGGGTGAGTCTTTTTTTTTTTATCTATTCTGTCACCCGATGTCTTTTGATTGAAGTGTTTAGTACATTTGTGTTCAAAAGTAATTATTGATAGATATGTATTTTTTGTTATTTTATTATTTGCTTTGTAGTTGTTTCTGATCAGACTTTGTCTGATTTTTTTTTCTTTCATGGTTTGCTGACTTTCTTAGTGATATATTTGTATTTCTTTTTATTCTTTGCATATTTATTAATGGTTTTGATATGTGGTTACTGCTAAGTTTCATATAATTTCTTCTGCATATAGCAACTGTATTAGGTTAATGTTCATTTAAATTTGGGCCCACTCTTTTAGATATATGTCATTATATTTTACATTCCTTTATTTTGTGAGTTCCTACACTGTTTTTTTACAAAAATATTTATTTTCACTGATTTTGTGTTTCCTTACCTTTATACTCTCAGTTTTGGTCTCTTTTCCCCAAAGAGTCCTCTTTAATATTTCTTGCAGGGCTGGTTTAATTGTCATGAGCTCCTTTAGCTTTCGTTTGGGAAACTATTGCTCCTTCTGTTCTGAATGAAAACCTTCCTTGCTGGATAGAGAATTATTGGCTGCAGATTTTTCATATTCTCCATTTTGAATATATCATGCCACTCCCTTCTGGGCTGCAATGTTTCTGCTGAAAAATCTCCTGATACACTTATGGGATTTCCTTTGTAAATTCCTGCCTTCTTTTGTCTTGCTGTTTTTAGAACTTTTTTTGTCACTATATTTTGCCAATTTTTTTGTTAAAAATTTTTTTAAATGCTTTATTTATTTTTGAGAGAGCGCAAGTGGGGGAGGGGCAGAGAGAGAGGGAGACAGAGGATCCAAAGCAGGCTCTGTGCTGACAGTAGTGAGCCCAATGCAGGGCTCAAACTCACGAACCATGAGATCACGACCTGAGCCAAAGTCCGACACTTGACTGAGCCACTCAGATGCCCCTATATTTTGCCAATTTAATTACAATATGTGTGTGGCTCTGCTTTGTTGATTTTTGATGAGAGTTCTCTGTGTCTCCTGGGTTTGGATGTCTGTTTTCTTCCCTAGATTAGGGAAGTATTTAGCTATTATTTCTTCAAATAATTTTTCTGCTCTCTTTTCCCTCTCTTCTTTTGGGACTCCTATAATATGAACGTTATTATGTATGATTGAGTCACCCAGTTCCTTAAATCTGTTCTTATTTTGCATAATCTTTTTTTCTTTCATTCAGCTTGATTACTTTCCATTTCTAGGTCATGAATTCTTTCCTCTGCTTCTTTCAGCCTGCTGTTCATTCCATCCAGTATGTTTCTCATTTAATTTAATAAGTCCTTTATCTCCATGTTATTCCTTATCTCTATGTTAAGGATCTCACTCATGTCTTTCACTCTTATCTCAATTCCAGTGAGTATCCTCATGATCATGGCTTTAAATTATCTATTATGCATGTTACTTATATCTCATTTGCTTAGATCTCTGGCCATGGTCTTGTCCTATTATTTCATTTGAGATGAATTTCTCTGTCCTGTCATTTTGCCTAAGTCTCTGTGTCTGTTTCTCTGTTAGGAAAGTCAACTGTGTCTCTTGTTCCTGAGGGTAATGGCCTTATGAAGAAGAGGTCTGTAGTGCTCTATATTGTAGTGTCCCCTCTTCTCCAGGGTTTGGCACTTCCAGGAGTGTCTCCAATGTTGCTGTGTGTGCTTTGCTGTTTTTTCCTGGCCATTTTATCCTTTAGGCCAGTCATCTGCACAGGCTTTCTTTGCCTAATGTGGGCAATTTTTGGCCCCTGGCCTGAATATGGCACATTTTAACTAGGTATGCTCTGGCCTGTTTGTGAAATGAGACCTGTCACTGCTGCCACAGGAACCAAGGTCCCAGAAAATTCCCATGTGGGGACATGTGGTTTGAGCAGGACCAGTGTTTTGGGGGAGGGGGCTCACTGCTCTGGGACTGAGGCAAGCATGACTGGGAAGGGTAGTTCCATTAGAGCTGGGGGAGCAAGGTTAGATGCAAGCAAGTTAGATAAGCAAGTGTTGGTGTTGCATTGGTTCCCACAGGTGGCCTTGTGCTAATGAAGGTGTGGGGGTGGGGATGGCATTGGCAGTTCCTTTGTTCCCAATGGGATCTCTCTGAATGCTGTCTCTCTGGGATGTGCTCGGAGATGAGAAAACATCCTCCCCACTGTGTGCCCTAGACATCAGTTTCCACACTGTATGTCTGAAGACTGTTTGCCCTGACCTTTCTCCAAGTGCAGCACAATGTCTTCTGGGCCCTATCCCAGCAAGCCTGCTGAACTTTAAAACTCCAGGCTTTAAGGTCCTCTCATTGCAAAAATTCATGAAATTTGGCCCCTCTCGCTTTCCAAACCACCTGCTTGGGTATTCGTTTTCTCTGTGTGCCGGACTCTCCCCTTCTCCATGACTGTGGCCACAGCCGTTTCTCTCCAAAACTGCATCTCTGCACTTTCTACCTTCTTCAGTGTAGCCTCTTCTCTACCTTTAGTTGTAGAGTTTGTGCTGCCAGTCTTGAGGTCAATTTCTGGGGTATTTAAGATGATTTGATAGTTATCTAGTTGTATTCATGGAATGAGATGAGCCTAGGGTCTTCCTACTCTGCTGCCATCTTTAATAGCTATGGTTTAAATTACAGATACACAGCTATTTATTTATGATTGAATTTGGATCTGCATAGTACTGTGGTAGGCAGCTTCTGAGATGCTTCTTATGATCCCTGCCTCCCAAGATTCATGCCCTTTTGTAATCCTTTCCTCTAGAATATGGGCCAGGCTTAGTCACTCAATTCTAGTGAACAGAATAACACAAAAGCGATGGCAAATTGCAAAAGACTGTGAACCCCTGTTGAGCATCCTCTGTTGACCCTCCCTCTTTCTTTCTTTCTTTTTTATTTGTCTTTTTTTTTTAATTTAAAATAGTTTATTTTCAAATTGGTTTACATATAACACCCAGTGTTCATCCCAACATGTGCCCTTTTTTAATGCCCATCACCCCCTCTCCCCCCCCCATCTCCCTCACCCTCAGTTTGTTCTTAGTCTTTGAGAGTCTCTTATGTTTTATCTCCCTCCCTCTCTGTGTCTTTTTTTTCTTTCCCCTCTTCCCCTCCCCCTGGTTTTTGCTTAGTCTCACCAAGTCCACCTATTCGTGGAAACATATGATATCTGTCTTTTTCTGATTGACTTATTTCACTTAACATAATACCCTCCAGTTCCATCCATGTTGCTACGCATGGCCAGATTTCATTTTTTCTCATTGCCACATAGTAGTCCATTGTATATATGTACCACATCTTCTTTATCCACTCGTCAGTTGATGGGCACTTAGTTTCTTTCCATGTTTTGGCTATTGTCGAAAGTGCTGCTATGAACATTGGGGTACACGTGCTCCTATGCATCAGCAATCCTGTGTCTCTTGGGTAGATTCCTAGCAGGGCTATTGCTGGATCATAGGGTAGCTCTATTTTCATTTTTTTGAGGAAACTCCACACCGTTTTCCAGAGTGGCTGCACCAGTTTGCATTCCCACCAACAGTGTAGGAGGGTGCCTACTTCTCCACATCCTCACCAGCATCTATAGTTTCCTGATTTGTTCATTTTAGCCACTCTGACTGGTGTGAGGTGGTATCGCAGTGTGGTTTTGATTTGTATTTCCCTGATGATGAGTGACATTGAACATCGTTTCAAGTGTCTATTTGCCATCTGAATGTCCTCTTTGGAGAAGTGTCTATTCATATCTTCCGCCCATTTCTTCACTGGGTTGTTTGTTTTTCGGGTGTGGAGTTTGGTAAGTTCTTTATAGATTTTAGATATTAGTCCTTTATCCGATATGTCATTTGCGATGATCTTTTCCCATTCCGTTGGTTGCCTATTCGTTTTGTTGGTTGTTTCTTTTGCTGTGCAGAAGCTTTTTATCTTGATGAAGTCCCAATGGTTCATCTTTGCTTTTAATTCCCTTGCCTTTGGAGACATGTCAAGTAAGAAATTGGTGCGTCTTAGGTCAAAGAGGCTTTTCCCTGCTTTTTCCTCTAGGATTTTGACGGTTTCCTGTCTCACATTCAGATCTTTTATCCATTTAGAATTTATTTTTGTGAGTGGTGTAAGAAAGTGGTCTAGTTTCATTCTTTTGCAAGTTGCTGTCCAATTCTCCCAGCACCATTTATTAAAGAGGCTGTCTTTTTTCCATTGAATACATTTTCCCGCTTTATCAAAGATTAGTTGGCCATATACTTGCGGGTCCATTTCTGAGTTTTCTATTCTATTCCATTGGTCTATGTGTCTGTTTTTGTGCCAATACCATACAGTCTTGATGACCACCGCTTTGTAGTAGAGGTTAAAGTCTGGGATTGTGATGCCTCCCGCCTTGGTTTTATTCTTCAGTATTATTTTGGCTATTCGAGGTCTTTTGTGGTTCCATACAAATTTTAGGATTGTTTGCTCTAGCTTTGAGAAGAATGCTGGTGCAATTTTGATTGGGATTGCATTGAATGTGTAGATTGCTTTGGGTAGTATTGCCATTTTAACGATATTTATTCTTCCAATCCATGAGCATGGGATGTTTTTCTATTTCCTTGCGTCTTTCTCAATTTCCTTCATAAGTTTTTTATAGTTTTCAGTGTAGAGGTCTTTCACATCTTTGGTTAGGTTTATTCCTAGGTATTTTATGGTTTTTGGTGCAATTGTGAAAGAGATTAGCTTCTTTATTTCTCTTTCTGCTGCTTCATTGTTGGTGTATAGAAATGCCACCGATTTCTGTACATTGATTTTGTATCCTGCAACTTTGCTGAAATCACGGATCAGTTCTAGTAGGCTTTTGGTAGATTCCGTCGGGTTTTCCATGTAAAGTATCATGTCATCTGCAAAAAGTGAAAGTTTGACTTCCTCCTTGCCAATCTTGATGCCTTTTATTTTGTTTTGTTGTCTGATTGCTGATGCTAAGACTTCCAACACTATGTTAAATAGCAGTGGCGAGAGTGGACACCCCTGTCGTGTTCCTGATCTCAGGGAGAAGGCTTTCAGTTTTTCCCCGTTGAGGATGATATTAGCTGTGGGCTTTTCATATATGGCTTTTATGATGTTTAAGTATGTTCCTTCTATCCCGACTTTCTCGAGAGTTTTTATTAAGAACGGGTGCTGTATTTTGTCAAATGCTTTTTCAGCATCTATTGACAGGATCATATGGTTCTTATCTTTTCTTTTGTTGATGTGATGTATCACGTTGATTGATTTGCGAATATTGAACCAGCCCTGCAACCCAGGGATGAATCCTACTTGATCATGGTGGATAATTCTCTTTATGTGTTGTTGGATTCGATTTGCTAGTATCTTATTGAAAATTTTTGCATCCATATTCATCAGGGATATTGGCCTGTAATTCTCCTTCTTTGCTGGGTCTCTATCTGGTTTGGGAATCAAAGTGATACTGGCTTCATAGAATGAGTCCGGGAGTTTTCCTTCCATTTCAATTTTTCGGAACAGCTTGAGGAGGATAGGAATTAACTCTGTTTTAAATGTCTGGTAAAATTCCGCAGGAAAGCCGTCTGGTCCAGGGCATTTATTTGCTGGGAGATTTTTGATAACTGATTCTATTTCTTCACTAGTTATGGGTCTGTTCAATTTTTCTATTTCTTCCCGTTTGAGTTTTGGTAGCGTGTGGCTATTTAGGAAGCTGTCCATTTCTTCCAGATTGCCAAGTTTGGTGGCATATAATTTTTCATAGTATTCTCTGATGATTGTTTGTATCTCTGAGGGATTGGTTGTAATTTCTCCCTTTTCATTCACGATTTTATCTATTTGAGTTCTCTATCTTTTCTTTTTGAGAAGCCTGGCTAGAGGTTTTTCTATTTTGTTTATTTTTTCAAAGAACCAGCTTTTGGTTTCATTGATCTGTTCCACTACCTTTTCTGTCTCCATATGGTTAATTTGTGCTCTGATCTTAGTTATTTCTCTCTTTCTGCTGGGCTTGGGTTGTTTTATTTGTTCTGCTTCTAGTTCCTTTAGGCGCGCTGTTAGAATTTGTGTTATTGATTTTTCTTGTTTCTTGAGATGGGCCTGGATTGCAATATATTTCCCTCTCAGGACTGCTTTTGCTGCGTCCCAGAGCGTTTGGATTGTTGTATTTTCATTTTCATTTGTTTCCATGTATTTTTTAAATTCTTCTCTGATTGCTTGGTTGACCCAGTCATCTTTTAGTAGGTTATTTCTTAGCCGCCATGTTTTTGGATATTTTCCAGGCTTTCTCCTGTGGTTGATTTCAAGTTTCAAAGCATTGTGGTCTGACAGTGTACACGGTATGATCTCAATTCTTTTATATTTATTCAGAGCTTCCCTGTGCCCCAGAATGTGATCTATCTTGGAAAATGTACCGTGTGCAGTTGAGAAGAACGTAAATTCCTTTGCTTCTGGATGAAGGACCCTAAAGATGTCTGTGAGGCCCATCTGTTCTAATGTGTCGTTCAGGGCTATTGTTTCTGTGGAGATTTTCTGAGTTGTGGATCTATCCAATGCTGAGAGTAGAGTGTTGAGATCCCCTAGTATTAGGACATTTTTATCGATGAGGTTGCTAATGTTTGTAATTAGTTGTTTTACAAATTTGGGTGCCCCCAAATTCGGTGCGTAGATATTTACAATTGTTAGCTCTTCCTGCTGGATGGTCCCTGAGACTATTATATAATGTCCTTCTTCATCTCTTATTACATCGTTCATTTTAAAGTCTAATTTGTCTGATATAAGTGTGGCTACTCCGGCTTTCTTCTGCCTTCCAGTAGCATGGTAGATAGTTCTCCATCCCCTCACTTTCAATCTGAAGGTGTCTTCAGGTTTAAGATGAGTTTCTTGAAGACAGCAAATAGATGGGTCTTGTTTTTTAATCCATTCTGTTATCCTGTGTCTTTTGATTGGCACATTTAGTCCATTTACATTCAGTGTTAATATTGAAAAATATGGGCTTACAGTCACTGTATTATCTGTAGGTTTCATGATTGTAAGGCTGTCCCTGGCAGTTTGTGTTCTTTGCAGGTTTGCCTTCATAGAATGCCCCTCAGGATCTCTTGCAGTGCTGGCTTATTTGTGATAAATTCTTTCAGTTTTTGTTTGTTGGGAAAAACCTTGATCTCTCCTTCTATTCTGAATGACAGGCTAGCCGGATACAGAATTCTTGGTTGCAGGTCCTTCTTGCTCATCACATTGAAGATATCCTGCCATTCCTTTCTGGCTTGCCAAGTTTCTGTAGATAAGTCTGCTACTACCCTTATAGGTCTCCCTTTGTATGTTAGGGTTCTTTTGTCCCTAGCTGCTTTCAGGATTCTCTCCCTATCTTTGTATTTTGCCAGCCTCACTATGATGTGCCGTGCAGAAGGTCTATTCAAGTTACGTCTGAGGGGAGTTCTCTGTGCCTCTTGGATTTCAATGCCCTTTTCCTTCCTCATGTTGGTGAAGTTCTCAGCAATGATTTGTTCAAGAACCCCTTCGACTCCTTTCTCTCTCTCTTCTTCCTCTGGGACTCCTATGATACGGATATTGTTTCTTTTGAGTGCATCGCTCAGCTCTCGAATTCTCCTTTCCTGTTCCTGGATCAGCTTCTCTCTCTTTTTATCTGCTTCCTCTTTTTCAATGATTTTGTCTTCTAAGGCACTAACTCTTTCCTCTACCTCTTCAATCCGTGCTGTGGCTGCTTCCAGTTTCCCCTGTATTTCTTCTAATTTCTTCTTTAATTCTTCCTGCCTGTTTTTAAGGTCCTTGAACTCTGCCGCGCGGGACCCCTTGCATTCTTCTAAGCTTTTTTCAAGGCCAGCGATTAGTTTTATGATTGTCATTCTATATTCATGTTCTGTTATGTTGCTTATATCTGTTTTCATTAATTCTTGAGCTGTCACTGCTTCTTGTGGATTCTTTTGAGGAGAATTCTTCCGTCTCGTCATTTTGGCTGGATGTGTTATGGGTTGTTTCTTGAAGTTGCCCTGGAAAGGAAAACAGACTGACAAACAGAAAACAGAAATACTCAAACGTACTAACAAATGATACAGACAAGCGGTTCACAACAGCAAAAAGAATAACAAATGACACTCTGAGGACAATGTCCTGAAATACCAGCTACACGGTAAGGACAGGGTGTGTATTGTGCTGGTGGCAGAGCGTCTACAGAGAGAATAATGACAGTTCTGGGGGAAAGAAGGAAATGGTCTTTGCCCAGGTAGAGTGGCTAAAGAGCTTAACCCAGACTGAGAGAAATCAGAATAAGGATGGTTACAAGGAAAAAGGAATGAAGACAGAAGTTGCTCGGGTGAGATTATGTGGCCTGGTTATTCCAGAGAGAGAATAAGGGAAGTACAGAAGGAGATGAAAAACATGCCTTTAGAGTGTGGAATAAGATTTTGTTTAAGTCAGCCAGGCCTCTGGATAGTCAGCTCAGGAGTGGGAATCAGTAAGAAGAATAACGGGGAGCATCTATTTTAAAAAGAAATGACCTGGAGTTACTCCAGGCAGCGGTCTGGACTTGGCCTCTGTAGCTCCCGCGGAGAAGTGTCACTCCTGCGCAGATGGGCGTGGTTTAGTGTAGGCGGGAGTTCTCCACTGAGGCAGGGATGGCTCTGGGAGTGACTTCCTGGGGCTGGTGCTTGTGGGCCCGTAAGACAACAATGGCGTCCCTTCCGTCCTTTGTTCCCAGTCCCAGGGCTTCCACTCGCCCCCTTGTTTGTGTCCTTACTCCGCTATGGGCACCGGCGCAGTGCGGTTCACTGGAAGGTGGGCGCCTGCCTGCTTGCCACCCCCCAACCTTCTGCAAATGTGTCAGGGTTAGAGGTGCTCCACAGGCGACTGAGGGCACCCCCGGCAGCCGGTCGCGCTGAGGGCTCCTCGCTCGTCTGGCTGGGGCGACTTGTGTGCACTCCCCACTCAGGCGACCACGGTAGCGGCAGTCCCAGCGTTTGATCGCACCCCACAAGGCCCTCCGCGGCGACTAGCGCCTGATCCGGGCTCCGGCGGGCAGCGGCAATGGTCCCCGGTCGCCGGCTCTCCAGGGGATGGTGGCGCGACTGGCGCACAATCCCTGTTGAGGTGGTCCCAGCGATGCAGCGGTCCCAGCAGTTTTTCGCTTTCCACCGGGCGCCCCAGCGGCGACTAGCGCGCACTCCCCGTTCAGCCAGCAGCAGCGTGGCGGTCCAGCGGTTTTTTGCTCCCCACTGAGTGCGGCGGCGACTAGCGCGCACTCCCCGTTCCGCCGGCAGCAGCCCGCGATCCCGCGGTTGTTCGCTCAGGGGCCCGGAGGCAGCAGCGGTGCCTGGCGCGCACTCCCCGCTCCAGCGATAGCAGCGGCAGAGGTCCCGCTATTGCTCCCTCCTCACGCTGCTGGCAGCTAAGCAACTCTGGGCCGGGCGGGCTGACTGTGCCTCCGTCCGCGGTCCAGCACAAGGAGAGTTCTGCTGGGTTCTGCTGTTAGACTCAGGGCTTCTCCTCCTAAGCCCTGTCTTTAGGGGCTGGATGTTGGTGGACTCCCCCTCTCTGTAGCTCTCCTTCGGATGTTGGGGACTTTCCCCGCTGTTCCTGGCTCACCCTCCCCCCAGCTCAGTTTCCCGAGTTCGTTTTGTCCGTTCTCGGTTAGACTCACGGTCTTAGGGCGTTGTCTATGTTTCTTGCTTTCCTTGTAAGCTGCTACACCTTTTCTGCCAGGTTCTTGGAGTTGAGAATCTCTCTGTTTCGGTCCCTCTCAATTCAAAAAAACAAGGGAAACTTTGGTCCTCCCTACTCCTCCGCCATCTTGGTCCCATCTCGACCCTCCCTCTTTCTATCTCTAATGAAAGCCAATTGCCATGTTGAAAATTGTCATATGGGGAGGCCCACATGTCAAGGAACTAATGTGACCTGTCAACAGCCAGGAAGGACCTGAGGCTTCCTAACAGCCATGTGAATGAGCTTGAAACCATATCCTCCCCTAATGGAGCACTTAGATGGCTATAGCCCTAGCTGATATCTTCATTACAGACTTCTGAGGGACTCTGAGCCAGAAGATCCAGCTGAGCTATGTCCAGATTCCTATTCCTCAGAAATTGATATAAAATTGACTTCAGTGGGCAAAATAGTACCCCCAATTGGAGGCCAGAGCCACTTACACCAGCCCCTGCTTCTGGGCCCACCCCTCACACCCACACCCTGCAGGTGCATCTCCACTAGGGCAAGTCCACCTGAGAATCAGTGCAACTGGCCCCACCCCAGAAGACCAGCACAAAATCCTTGACAACAAAGAGTACTACAAAGCTTCAGCTCTAGGGAGAATAGGATCTAGCTTTCTCCTTCCAACCCCACCCCCCCCAGGATACAGAAAAAGCAATTTATATTTTTATTTATTTTTTAAAAATTAAGAAGTTTATTTTTTTGGATCTAGCTTCTTTTGACAAACAGACAAAACCAAAAATCACAGCCCTCCCCCTTTTTTGACTTGCTAAAATGAGAAGATGGAGAAATTCACCCCAAAAGAAAGAACAGGAAGAAGTAATGGTCAGGTATTTAACCAATACAGATATAAAACAACAATTATAGGGGGCCTGGGTGGCTCAGTCAGTTAAGGGTCCAATTCAATTTTGGCTCTGGTCATAATCTTACAGTTTATGGGTTCAAGCTCCGTGTTGGGATCCACATTGTCAATGTGAAGCCTGCTTGGTATTCTCCTGCTCTCTCTCCCTCTCTGCCCCTCCTCCACTTGCATGTGCACATGCTCTCTCTCTCAAAAATAAATAAACTTAAAAAAATAAAACAACAATTATAAGGATACTAGCTGGGTTTGAAAAAAGTATAGAAGTCACTAAAGAATCCCTTTCTGCAGGGATAAAATTAACTAAAGCTGAAATAAAATGCTGTAACCATGATGCAAACCCAAACCAAAAAGAAGCAAAAGGTCCAAATTGGCAAGAAAGAAGTCAAACTTTCACTATTTGCAGACAACATGATATTCTATGTAGAAAACCTAAAGACTCCACCAAAAAATTGCTAAAACTAATACATGAATTCAGCAAAGTTGCAGGATAAAAAATCAATGTACAGAAACCAGTTGCATTTCTATAAACCAATAATGGTTTATAGAAGCAGCAGAAAGAGAAATCAAGGCATTGATCCCATTTACAATTGCACCAAAACCCATAAGATACCTAGGAATAAACCTAATCAAAGAGGTAAAAGATCTGTAGCCTGAAAAGTATAGAAAACACATGAAGGAAACTGAAGAGGACACAGGAAATGGAAAAGATTCCATGCTCATGAACTGGAAGAACAAACATTGTTAAAGTGTCTGTAATACCCAGGGGCACCTGAGTGGCTCAGCTGGTTGAACATCTGACTGTTGATTTTGGCTCTGGTCATGATCCCAGGGTCGTGGGATCCCATGAGCTTAGCATGGAGCCTGCTTGGGATCCTCTCTCTCTCCCTCTGTCCCTTTCCCCCACCCTTGTCTGTAAAAAGAAAAAAAAATGTCTGCACTACCCAAAGCAATCTACACATTTAATGCAATCCCTATCAAAATGACACCAGCATTCTTCACAGATCTAGAACAATCCTAAAATTTGCATGGAAACACAAAAGACCCCAAACAGACAAAGCAATCCTGAAAAGGAAAAACAATGCTGAAAGCATCACAATTCCAGACTTCAAGCTATATTACAAAGCTGTAGTCATCAAGACAGTATGGCACGAAAACAGACACATGGCTCAATGGACCAGAATAGAAAACCCAGAAACAGACCCACAACTATATGGTCAACTCATCTTCGACTAAGCAGGAAAGAATATCGAACGGCATAAAGACAGTCTCTTCAAAATGGTGGTGGAATAACTGGATGGCAAAATGCAGAATGAAACTGGACCACTTTCTTACACCATACACAAAATAAATTCAAAATTGATGAAAGACCTAATTGTGAGCTAGGAAACCATCAAAATCCTAGAGGAGAACACACGCAGCAACTTCTTCAACCTTGGCCATTGCAGCTTCTTACCTGACACGTTGCCAGAGGCAAGGAAAACAAAGGCAAACATAAACTATTGAGACCTCATCAAGATAAAAAGCTTCCGCTTGGCAAAGGAAACAATCAACAAAACTAAAAGGCAACCTACAGAATAGAAGACCTTTGCAAAAGACATATCTCATAAAGGGTTAGCATCCAAAATCTATAAAGAACCTATCAAACTGAACCCCCAAAAAACAATCCAGTTAAGAAATGGGCAGAAGACATGAATAGACATTTTTCCAAAGTAGATATCCAGATGGCTAGTATATGCATGAAAAAATGCTCAACATCACTCACCCTCAGAAAAATACAAATCAAAACCACTATGAGATACCACCTCACACCTGTCAGAATGGCTAAAATTAACAACACAAGAAACAACAGGTGTTGGTGAGGAGGCAGAGAAAGGGGAACCCTCTTGCACTTGGAATCCCTCTTGGTGGGAATACAAACTGGTGCAGCCACTCTGGAGAACAGTATATAGGTTCCCCAAAAAGTTAAAAACAGAACTACCCTACAATCCAGTAATTGCACTACTAGGTATTTACCAAAAGGATACAAAAATACTGATTTGAAGAAGTACGTGTACCCCGATGTTTATAGCAGCATTATCAACAATAGCCAAAAAGACCCCAAATGTCCATTGACTGATAATATGGATAAAGATGCGATTATATTTATTATATATATATATAGTGTACTATATAATATATAGTTTTCATATTATTATTTTATTATATATTTATTATTATATATTATATATTATAATTTTATTATAATATCATTAAATATATTATTTTAATATATAATAAATTATATATTATATATATATATATATATACTCAACTGTCACAGGGAATGAAATCTTGCCATTTGCAATGATGTAGAAGGAGCTAGAGTATATTATGCTAAGTGAAATAAGTCACTCAGAGAAAGACAGATAATCATTTGATTTCATTCATGTGGAATTTAAGAAACAAAACAGATGAACATATGGGAAGGGAATAAAAAAGAGAGGGATACAAGCCATTAGAGACTCTTTGTAAAAATTTTTTTTGAATGTTTATTTTTGAGAGATCAAGCACAAGTTGGGGAGGGGGAGAGAGAGAGAGGGAGACACAGAATCCAAAGCAGGCTCCAGGTTCTGAGCTGTCAGCACAGAGCCTGATGCAGGGCTTGAACTCACAAACTGTGAGATCATGACCTGAGTTGAAGTCAGACACTTAATTGACTGAGCCATCCAAGCACCCCTAGAAACTTTAAATGATAGAGAACTGGCGGTTGATGGAGGGAGTTGGGTTGGGGGTGTGATGGGTATTAAAGAGGGTATTTGTTATGATGAGCCCTGGGTGTTGTATGTAAGTGATGAATCACTGAATTCTACTCCTGAAACCAATATTATACTATGTGTTAACCAACTAGAATTTAAATTAAAAAAAAAAAGTCAACATGAAAAAGGACACAACTTTGGAAGAAAGAATAGCTATGATCTCTAGTTAGAGGAACTTATACTGATGAAAAAACAAAACAGATGAATGAACCACAAACTCCCAAGTAAACCATATTCCACATTGTTTCATCTATTTCCCAACTGGAACAAGATTTCCACAGTCTCCCTCCCCACAGGAGGGGTATCATTTAATGACTTAGCCATGAAATCGAAACTGAAAGTTCCCCACTACCCCACTATGGGCATATTCAGTCATGTGCAATCGACATTATACTCCAAACAAACTTAGCCAAAAATCAGACCTAGTGTGCAAGGGCGAATGAGATCAGAAGTGAGACTCATGGGTACAGCCAAGGAACAAGAGCTGAAGGTGAAAAGGGTCCAGGTCTACACGGGGTGCACTTTCAGGCTACATGTTTATGTTGGTTGCTATAGTTGACCCAGGTAGACACTATCTCCAGAAATAAACTGTCACAAAGTAACTGAGAAACATTTAGTTATTTGCATACTATTTATTATTCTTCATGCAATTTAGTTACTTGCACACTATTTTTCATGCAAGTCACTCATTGACATATGAAGGAGTGGTGGAAAAACTAAGTCAGGGATGAAGGCAAAATAAAGATGTGGTAGATTGCTACACTGGTAGCAATTTGTCCCCAGGGAACAAATGAACCTTCCAGTACTCATGTTCCTTCCATGTCAAATCTGGGCTTGGTTACTTGCTTTGTCAAGGGGACTTTAATTAGCAAGTGTGATGAGAACAGAGGCTTGATAAGTACTTGCACCTTGCAGCTTGACCTCTTAACTGCTCTCTGTGGAAGCCAGAAGGCATGTAAGAAGTCCAACCTCCCTGAGACATCAAAACCAGCTATGTAGTAGGCCACACAGAAAAGCAAGGAGGTGGCAGACATACATATGAAGCTTCTTGAATCTTCTAGACCAGGTACCACAGACACCAGCTAAATGCAGCTGACTTACTCCAGCTGATGCCATATAGATAGAAGAAACTAGCTCAAGCTCTCAGAAATCATAGTCCACAGAATCATTGTTGTTTGAAGCCACATCATGTAGTGATTTTTATGCAGCAATAAATAAGTACAACACAGGATTTATAAGAGAAAAATGAAAATTATATTCTGGAAATACTGAATTTTGTTTGTATATGTTTGAGGTAAATTGACTAGATGCCACTTAGCAAGAGGTCAGTCTGAAATTCTGTCTTTGAGTAAGTTCCCTAGGGACATCAAATAAAACAATTTTTGTTGTTTACTCATTCTCAAGAACATCCTGAGGGTTTATCTATGGAGCATACTTGTGTGTAGTGGCCACCGGTGTCCTTTCATTATGACCTTTGACCTCATTAGTTCAGGTCTATATAACTTCCAATATTAGAATTTTATTGAAGAAAACCAAGAGATTGGGAAAGATTCACTCTGAGTGAGCCTGGAGGATTTGAAGCCATTCCGACCCCCTAACCTTTTTTCCTTGTCTAAAAACAACATAAGTGGCATCAGCAGTCTGTCTAGCCCTTTAGTCAATAGTCAGGGCTACCTAATAAAAAAATATTCTATGAAGGCTCAAGCTCTTGCCAACAACCCTGGATCCTGAGTCCAAATGTGGCACTGCACTGAGGAAGCAGGGATGAAGGAGCACTGGGGTCAGTACCCTGGAAATGGAAGCTGCTCAGTGGGCAAGTGGTCTATAGAAATCAGTATCTCCCCGAATTGTAGGAATACGAACATGGTAAAGACAGAGAGGTTAGCCAGTAACAGAGAAATACAAACTGAAACAGAGGAAAATAGAATGAAGAGTTGAAATACAGAATCACACAAAATGAGACACTATTATACTTTATTTATTTAGAAGATAAGGTGAATCCATCACTGGTGACTGAAGCTCTGATGCTGCACTTTCTCCTCACCGAGGTGGGCTGGAATGGGGTGGGCTGTGTTTGGCAGGGGTTGTGGCGATTTGGGATCTGGGTAGATGAGAATTTGAGTTTTATAAGACTGTGGCACCTCTCACAGCAACCTAGAATCCACCTGTATAACCTCCTCTGATCTACACCCTCCATCACTCCTAGCCTCCTGGAGTATCCTCAGTTTTTCTCTACAAACCTCTCACCTGCCTGGCTCCCCAGCTGAGCTTCAGGCCGGTCTCCCCAGAGCAGATGATCAGGATCATTGAGGAACCTTTGGCTGTGCTGGCATGTTAGGCAGGTCTGTACTGTCCAGTGCTGTCCCCTGCATCCTGGGGTGTAAGTGGGGGTGGGGTGGGGAAAGAGTGCCTATTTAGGAGAAGAAAAGCTCTCCTTCATCCAATTTTGCCTCCACTATTTTTCAGCAGGAATTCCAACCCTCCCCAACTTTAAATACAAATTTGAGATGTCTTACTCCTGCTTAAAGTCCATCAAATTTTTTTGTATCCTTTAAGATAAAGTCCAAAGTCCTTAACGAGTCTCTTTAAAATCTGCCATTTCCTTCCCCAGCCTCATGCTTTGCCCTTGCCCACCTCAAACTCCAGGCTCCTGAACTATGGTCTCCTTGACAGCACTACAAGCTCTCTTGTCCCAGAGTCCTCACACATGCCTAGAATTTCCATCTTTTCACTCCTTTTGCTTATCATGAACCTCACCAATACTGGTGTAAGTAATTTAGCATGTTACCTTTCCAATTAAAGCATTTTTCTACACTATTTTAATTGTTTCTTAGTTTGTTCTATCAGACTATAATTTCAATCAGAATAATGGATCTCATACAATACTTGATACACCTTAGAAAAATCAATATTTGTTGAATAAGTGAATGAACAGTGACGTGAATCCTGTCCTCCACAATGCAAAATAACACCGATTATTATGTATGGGTGGGTTACCTCTTATGGCAACATCATTTCCCTATTGCCCAGATCTTAGTTTGTCCAAGAGGAGTTAGCCATTTAACCCAAAGCTGGAAAATGCCGGCTGCTGCAAATCCCACGCCAGACCCCCATCTAAAGCGAGGAAAGGGGTCCCCTCCCCAGCCTACTGGTGCTCCTCAATCACCCCACGTTAGTAGGAGCACTCACGTCTCTGACGCTGGGTGCAGGTGAGGCCAGGGATGAGAAGGGAAGAGCAGCCACGACAGAGGGTCCTCTTCACTGAGGGGTCGCTGTGGGCGGAGGTGGATGGTGATCCGAGCGCCCGCGCTCACTCTCCCCATTCTTCCCACGTCCCGCCCGCCACCAAGCTCCCGGAACGTCTCACCACCGCAAGACCAGCCGCTTTGCGATGGTCCTCTCCGTGTGGCAGTAAAACCTCGCCAGCGCCTGGTTCTTGGGGTCCTGCGCAAGGACACAGTGGGCAGCCTAGGAGAGGGAAACCGTCACTAGGTGGCCAGCCAAACCCAGTCACCTCCCCAAACTCCCCGACCGACTTGCCTGGTACAGGAAGTTTAGCCGCTGGAAGGCCTCTCGGTCCTTCACTGGCCCAGCCATCTATGCTGCACAAGGGCCTCACAAGCGAGCATCCACAGGTCCCGCCCCTCCGATAGTTCCGCCTCGGGTGGCTGCGCAAGGCCTCCTGGGAAGTGTAGTTCCTGGGCCCGCGAGCAACTCCTCAGATCTTTACTCTGGCGCCACCCTGTGGCCTCACAGAACCAGCTATTTGTAAACCCATACCCACCCATGCAATCCAAGCCCAGGGTGCCTTTCTGAGTTTTGGCTTTCTTCTAGTCTTCCTTAAGCCCATGATCAATTGTACTAGGTAGGAAAGGCTAGTGGAACAGGAGATGATCTTAAACTGGGAAACATTTTCAGGACAGAAGACTGGTGTCTTTTATGTAGATAGGCTGGGGAGATGGTTATTTGCAATTTATACCCAGAAACTTCTTCCCTACTCTCTACAAGCCCAAGGCAGGTGGATGACTGGAAGATCTACAGACCGAAGAAACAGAAGTTATACATTCAAAAAAAGCACTGGTACCAGTGAACTGGAAAGGATCATGAGGGTGGTGGAGGGAGGGAAGCACAGCTTATTCCCATTCTTTTCCACTTACCTGAAAAACACTTCCTGTTATGCAGTGCTACACACATAGTAGGTGATCCTAACTAACTCCTAGTCTTAGGTACTGGAGCACAGAAACTTTGGAGTCTCTGAAACTCTCCCTTCCCCCAGACCCTTACCCAAGGTATATATTTCACATCCCTTACTCTGACCTCAGTCTCCTGTTTGTTCTGTTTGACATCCTGTGTTTACCTTGGTCTCCATAGTTAATGACCACCATTTCCTGAGGTCAAAAGTAGAGGAATGTGGGGTGGAAGGGCATAACATGAAGGAACCCTAAGACAGGGAGAGGGCAGCATTAAGTCAGGAGAGAATAAGGCCTCTCTCCCTTCTCAAACCCCATCAGGCCAGGCAGGCAACCAGCCCTTCAGCTCAAAAGAAATGGGTCAAACCTCCTCTGGGATTAATTTCACAAGGTTCCCTAAATTCAAATGAGGAGTATGTTTAAAACGTAGAGGCCCAGGCCCACCCCAGACTTTGATCAATCACTGAGGGTAAGCCCCAAGAACATGCACTTTTAACCTCAGTGATTCTTACATATCAACACAAGGCCATCGTCAAATTACCACACAACACAGAGATCACGTCAGTGGATCCTTTGTTCCATATTATGTTTTACCAACCAAAGCATCTTGCCACAAAGAACCACAGTCAAGGCACAAAGGTAAGAGGAGAATCTGGACAAAGTCCTGTTGAGGTGGTAGGAGGAAGTGAAACACCCTCAATAAACTGCAGTTTCTTGTCCCAATCTTCTGTGAATCCCTGATCACCCAAGTAGCAGATATTCCAAATCATTTTAGTTTGGTTTGGCATGCATCGCTTTAACCTTTTTTGACAACATATGTACCCTACAAGTTGTTTATTTTGGCCTAATGTTAAAATGATTTACATTCTCTGATAGGGGAAATGGCAAAAGGTGAAGGATGGCAACAAATAAGCAAAAGACTGGCTCTTGTGAACACTAGTTCCAGGCCATATGAACATAGGCTAAAGGAAGTTGCCTATGTGACCCTTCGCTCTACATACCCTGTCTTCTACCCTGTCCTCAGGGTGAGGAAGACTCATTTTCCTTATCCCTTTTTGGCTTGGACACCTTAGCCAAGGAATAAGGCTGACAACTTGGGAGCAGCTACTTAGTAACATTCTTTAAGGCCAGGGCTTTGGATAGAAATACCTTTCTCTTTCCAGATTCCCTTGGGAAAGCAGTGAAAGGGTAGACGTGTCTTGAGGGGTCTCTGGCACTTCACCTCTGCAGGAGAAAGGTGACTGACCGATTCTTGGAGACAACCAACTCTAAGGAGACAGGCAATAAGCCAGCTTTGCTGAAGGCTGAGGCAGGGAAACTTGGGTTCTCCTCTCCTTTCTTCTCACCCTCTCCTCCCCACATTCCTACCTCTGGCCAGTCCTACTCATAATGGCAACTTACTCTAGGAATGGAAGACCAAAGAAACCTTGTGAGGAATCTGTTCCTTTAGCCCCTTTCCCAACTTTCTTTCTAATCTTCTTGATGCCCAATCCCTGCCCTCGAAAAAAACCTCCTTAACTTCTAGACCCACAAGAGCAACTATCATTCTTTATTTTAGTCTAGAGGTACATAGACCTCTCTGATCTTTCTCAACAAATAAGAACCCCTTAGAAGAATGTACAGGGGTTTCTGTTTCCTCTTCTGGTTTTGAGCAAGTCAGACCCTCTCACAGACTTTTTGTTTCTGGAAAAAGCCTCTCCTTCCTTCCTAACCTATCCATGTGCAATAGAAAACCTGATGGACTTCAGGGGAGACAACCCCTGGGAACTAGCTCCCCACCCTGACGGTTAGGAGAGAGACAGCTGTGCGCTCATCCCAGATCAGTCCTACCTACTCCTCCATATAAACCATTCTAGAAACAAAGGTGCTTCTCCTAAACAGTGCAGGACTGGAACCAGGCAGACACGAAGACGTTCCAGCAGGTCACAGGAAGGAAGGCCCATAACTCTTGACCCTGACTCACTCCAGTTATTCCCACATCTCTACCTGTCACTCCCAATCTGTTGGGGGCCTGATTGTAAGTGGTGCAGCATTCTTCCGACCAGCACGGATGCCTGGATAGAAGAGGGGCCAAAGTTTCTCAGTAAAAGTATCAGTAAAGGTGTAGATATGAGAGCGGTCTGTGACATTGTAAAAAGACAGTGTGCCGGCCTCATAATCTAGGAATATGCCCACCCGTTTGGGTTTCACCTTGATGTGCAAAGGGGTAAAAGGCGTGGTGGTGGCTGCATATTTGTCCCCGTTCCACAGCCGCACCCGCCAGTAGCCAGTCTCAGGGAGTGGAGTCAGCTCGCCCTTTCGGCTCACGGAGTCCCGGCACACGCCCACTGCCCAGTGGGTCTTATCACCCACCTCCACCTCCCAGTAGTGTCGGCCTGAGGTGAAGCCCTCAGTAGCCAGGACACAAGGGTAGAAGGTAAATCGCCGTGGTGTGTCAGGGAGATCCCGGAGTCTTGTCTCCACAAACTTGACGCTCTTACGATCTTCCGACAGGACTAGGTTAGGGTGAGCAGTCTCTGGGTCCAGGGTCACATCCGCTGGCGGGAGAAGCCAGAGTGGGGAGCTAGATGAGGATGGGAATAGCTAAATGCCCCTGCCTCACTCTTCCAGCTGCCTTTACAGAACTCGTTTCTTTAAAGGTCCCCAGAACACCATGGTTTGATTAACTTTCTCAGTCCATGCTGTCGCCTAAGGGAGAGGAGGGAACAATGGTTTCCCTTCTCACCCTGACCCTAAAGTAAACAGATAATAATCTCAATTCTGTAAGGGATGATGGTTTTAGGCTTCTGCCTTATCCCTTCTGCATCCCCCTATGATATCATCTCACTGTGTGATGAAGCACAAGTCACAGTCCAAGGGCCAGAAAGGACAGAAAATGTTAAGAAGGATACACAGCAAGACAGCAGTATGGTCCAGGAATAGGGTGACCATCTATCTGGTTTCCTTGAATAGTCCTGGTTTGTGACTATTTTCTCTGAGTAAATATTAATGATACTCCCTCTCATTCTCAAAAAGGGACAAGTTTAGGCATATTATTTAACTTTTTTGGGTCCCTATTTAGAAAAGTGTGGGCCTAAGAGTAGATGACACCTAAGCTCTGTCACTCACAGTGAGACTGAAAGCCAGGTAAAGGGGTGGGTGTGGCCATGAGCACAAAGTGACAGATGGTACAATTGAAGCCCAGAGAAAATGGGACTTAAAGACTTTCTTCTCTGCTGATTTCCTCTGCTAGTTTATTTTTGGGAACAACTCACCAATTAGCTGTTTAAGGATTTTCCTTAGGGCAAAGTACTGTCGGGGGAAATTGCTGAAGTTCTTTTCCAGCTCTATGGACACTGAAGTCACCTCCATGGTCTTCACCTTCTCACATCTAGGAGGGATAGGGAGATAGGGGAAGAAAGGGCAGGGTCAGGGGAAGCTCCAGCTGAGTGAGTATGCAGATATTGTCATCTTTAGGGAGAACTAAAATTCTCCATCCTCCCATTTCTCCCTCCTCCTTGAAGACAAGTCACTTACTGCTTACTTTTGCCAATCTATGGAGAGCCATAGGGTCCCCTGGACAAAGTCTTATTTTAAGAATGAGTCTCAGAACTTTCTCGGGGTATTTCTATATTTCATGCAAATGGGTAATCACCCTCCCCACTCTCCCAACCCTTTCCCTTGTCTGTCTTGTTGGACACATTTCCACTCATGGGCACAGATAGAATCTGGTTCTACATTACCTTGGTTTCTTCCTTATCAAGTTAGTCCTGATGTTCAATGGGGAAATGGTAACGTACTCTTACTCCCAATGATATGCTCTTTAACAGGCTTCATGGATGCAACGAACCTTCTCCCACATCCTACTCATACACTGCGTGATTTTCCCATCCTTCTCCCCTAACTCCTTACTGAACCCCTGGTTTCTAAGCCAAGACCTAACTCACTCAAAGAGATGCAAGAATCACTTACTTTTCCAGGGTACTTTTGACATCCTAGAGGGAAGGAGAAAAGAAAGCAATATTGGTCCTGGTAGTCAAGGGTCCTAAAGGCAAAAGGTTTCCCCCTCCTCCCCAAAGTTCTAGATCTATAAAATAGGAATAGGGCAAACTGAGGGTCACGATGCAAGGTGAAGAGCTCCAGAGGGATCGGAGTACATTTTTCCCAACCTGACCTCTGTTTTTGGCTTTTGGATAGGATCAAGCTTGGTAATTTATATCACTTCCAAATGGTTTCTTGTGTATTTGTCTTGCTCCTCAAGGACACTAGGAGCTCAATGCAAGGGACAGTGATTGTGTCTGCTCTATACTCTGTCCCCCAAGTACCAACCAGACACCTGTCTCCTTGAGGATCAGTACAGACTGGTGGCATAGGAATGAATCACACTTTCCTGTTGTTGTTATCCCCATCTGGTACTGGTTAGTAAACATTAATAATTGTGTGCCAATCCTGATTTGTGAATACTTGGGGTCCAGAAGACAAAGAAGACAAATCTCTGCCCCCCAAGGATTTCCCAGTTTAATGTGGAAGGCAGAAAACACACACATGAAAGGACACAGAATAAATACCAAGCAATACATAACATGCAGATAAATGTACAAGGAAGCCTCACTGATTCAAATGCTGGTAATCTGATCTCTAAAAAGAGATTTGTTTCCTATAGCCTTGCTAACACCATTCATCTGCTTAAAAGAACAAATTATTTCAAACATTTTAGAGGCATTATTTACATATCAAAAGTTAACATATTATTTATACATAATTTCAAGTATCCTTCAAACTAGGTGTCTTTTTTTTTTTTTTTTTTTTTTTTAGCACTAGGTAAATCAAGTTCCAGAACCTAAAAGTAATGGCAACTGCATTCACATAATTTTTAATATATAGTTTTTTCACTAATTCAGACTAGCTTTCCCTCCTTACAAAGGAGCAAATTTTTTCTTTGGTACAAATTAAGCACATATTGTTCACAAGACATAAGAACACAGAAATGATTAGAAGGGGATGGAAGAAATCAGAGAAGCCTTTCTGTAGAAAAAGATCCTTTGAGTATGTCTGGAAGAAAGAACTGGATTAGAGAAGCAGAGTAGGAGCGTGAGCATCCCAGGTTGACAGAATGGCAAAACTATATTGCACTTGACCTGAGAGGCTATACAGGGGCAAAGGTCGAACCTTAAGCATCTCGAAGCCCGACTGTAAGCACTTGCCCTCCACCTCAGCAGCCAAGTGGGCCAGGTCCCGGCGCTTGTCTCCAAGGTGAGCAGCATTTTCTCGGAGGCGCTGTAGAATGTCCTGTTCCTCCTCCTCCAGGCGTGAAAGCAACATCTGCTGTTCTTCATCCAGCCGCCTATGAAGCTCTTCAAATTCCTTTAAGATCTGTTGTCGGCGACACTCCACTAGTCTCTGAGAAAAGAGGGAAAGCGTTATATATAACAGGGCCAGTGGGGCATAGGGAACATTTTTCTACCCACCATGTGTATGAATTAACAGATTTCCAGTGTCATTGCAAATAGTCTAACAAGATACTCATGTTTCTCTCCACTGAAATCTCCTTCTGTAAGTAATGGCTTGATCCCCATTGTCACCCCTACTGATGACTTGGGAGTGAAGAGTACTGGGGATATTTAAAAAAATCAGTTTTTAAAAAAATTTTAATTTTCGGGGCCTGGGTGGCTCAGTCAGTTAAGAGTCTGACTCTGGACTTCAGCTCTGGTCATAATCACGTGCTTCATGAGTTCGAGCCCCACATAGGGCTCTGTGCTGGCAACACAGAGCCTGCCTGGGATTCTGTCCCCCTCTCTCTGTTCCTTCCCTGCTTGCTCTGTATCTCTCTCTCAAATGAGAATAAACTTTAAAAACATTATTTGAAAAAAATTTTTAATTTTCTTTATTAACTTCTAAAAAAGCTACACTTCTATGGTTTAGTGGAAAAAATGCAAGATAAAAGAACTCAATAATATAGAGACATCTATTATTAAAGATACAAGACATATTTGCTATTCCAATGCTATTGTAGCTAATGAAATTTAGCAAGAAAAAGAAAGTAATAAATACTGGGAAGGTGGAGACAAGATGATCATCATTTGTATATTGCTAGACATCTACCCACTAAAAACCAGAGAACCAACTGGAAAAGTATCAGAATTAGTAAGATTTTAGTTATGAGTTGTTACCAAATATATACAGTTGACTATTGAACAACATGAGTTTGAACTGTGAGAGTTCACTTACACACAGATTTTTTTTTTGATAAATATGGTACAGTACCATAAAGGATTTTCTTTTCCTTATGATTTTCTCAACAACATTTTCTTTTCTCTAGCTCATTTTATTGCAAGACTATAGTATATAATACAAATAACATATAAAATAGGTGTTAATCACTTTTTATGTCATCACTAATGCTTCTGGTCAACAGTAGGCTATTAAGAGTTAAGTTGTTGGGGAGTTGAAAGTTATATGCCAATTTTTGGCTGCACCGGGGTTGGCACTCTTAACTTTTTTGTTCAAGGGTCAATTGTATATAGATTTCAGGGAAGAACATGTTAAATAGTTTCAAGTCACTTCAGACTACTGACAGTTCCCATCCCAGGAACAGGTTCCAGAAGTTTGTTAGTGAATTAGTTATTGAAATTTGATGTTTTTCTTTCAGCTACCACACAGACTTAAACCTCTAACATTCCTGAAATTTGATAATATAGGACTAAAACACCAGCCATAATACTTTCTGAGGGTTATCAGCAAGCACATCCTTCCTTCTCTACCCCCAGTGCAACAAGTTATCTGCTCAGACATATTCTCCAAGTGTCATATGACTGATGGGGAGAAATAAACCCAAGAGGGAAGCAAGAGAGAAGCAGAGACTGGGACTCTGGAAGTAAAATGCAGATAGAAACCGAAGGGCAGGGCTGAAGGTGAATAGAGACGGGCTGCAAAGCCGGGTGGGTCTTACAAGCCTGGTGTTTCTGGATTTCAAGCTAGTTCTCAGCAGAGGCTCTAGTTATAGAGCTGCTTCTTCCCATCTACTGCTGCCTTCTCAGGTGCACACTGGAACAAAACATATTCTTACAACATTTATTTTGTGAAAATTAATAAAAGGAAACCTGGCTAAAATGGTCAGGATGCCAGCAGGGGGGACCACGCTCTTGCACCACCACTGGTCAATTGTGGATCCAACAGGAAGAGATGTACCTTATAAGTCCTTACTATACTAGCAGGAGGAAAAAAGGTTTTCTTTGTGCTGGCAACAAGCCTAGCCAATGATAGACTGTCACAACCTAGCCAATAAAACGTCACTATACTCTGAACCCCCATTTTACTCCAAGGACTTCCCTCCCAATTCCCCCCTTCCTATATAATACAGCGGTCCTCTCCTTTGTTCTCTAGACTTGCCTACGGTTTTGTCTTAACTTGCTTGTCCTGAATTCTAGTTCGCTGCTATTCCTGAATAATCTCAATTATGCTGGTAAAATAACTGAATTTTATTTCTAAGGTTTGCAACCCTTAAAATAGAACCTTTTTTCCTGTGGGTGTGGATGGGTGTCTGCATGTTGTCTATATTGAGAGGTGATGTATGGGTAGAATTTAGGATTAATAACTGTGTTTAATAGGAAGTCAGAGGGGTCTCTCTTATATAATCCCATCATTCTTCTCTTTTTTTTCCCACTCTATATTTGTGTGGCAGTTGTTCTTAATGGGGTGTTACTTCCCACTAGGGATATTTTAGAAACAAGGGGCATTTTTTTATTTGCCATAATTGGGGGTACTCTGGCAAGGCTGCTAGCACTCCAATGTGTGAGATGACCCTGCAACATGCACAGTCCTGCACCATTTTCTATGTTCTGCTGGATATTCAAAAACATAGGCCTGGACTTAAATGTCCTTTTATGTAAACAGAGTAATTCTTACCCAGTTTTAATATACCTGATTTTTTCAGAAATAGCTGAATAAAACTAAGACTGTATTTTGTTTTTTTTAGAACTTTATTAAAAGTTACTTATCATTTTGAAAAATTATGTCACCAAGAACTAAGTTGCTTGTGGTGCTTGTCAACATTACTACGCAATTACCTGAGTCTGAATTTGTACTTGTTGCATTGTTGATGATGTCACAGATAGGTGCCAGGAAAAAATTACACTGTGGAGTCTTTCAGGGTAGTCATGTCCAAATATTTACATACCAGATTTTATTATAAATCACTTTCCTTTATGGGGGGGGTGTGTGTGTGTGCGTGTGTGTGTGTTTGGGTATAACGGTCTCTGAGGGAAAGGTTTAGGAGAATTCAAATGGTTACAAAAGGAATGTTGGTGGTAGTTTCAGAGACCACTGCATTTTTTAAAATAGCACAGTTCTGTTCAAGCATTTAGAAGGTTTTAAAAAAATTTTATTCCCCTCTTTAACCTTTACCTTTAAGAAGGTGATCAACAGGAACAGGAAAGTTAATGACTGGGAATAAGCTTCGTTTTCACATATTTTAAGTTTCTCAGGAGCCCTCCAAAAGAACAAAGAACTTTTTTTTAAAGTTCACCTTTGCAATCAAAATTAGTTAAAATTTTAAAAGTTCAAAAGTTTGTTTTTATTCAAATATATAAAGGACTAAGGTAATTCTTAGTAATACTAATACTTGCTTTCTGTCAAAATGTTGCCATTGTTAAAAAATTAGTGTTTCTACTATTTTCGAACTTGTGTTTAATCTCTGGTGATCTCTATATCTCAACTCCAAAAGCTCATTATTTCTTCTGGAAGCTTTTAATGAGGTCAAATTTTTATGGTGTCTTCTTATGAATTTGCAACTGTGATTTTTGTGCCATGTCATTATCTGTTTTCTTTACTTGACTGTAAGCTTAAGCAGGACAGGGACTGTGTTTTTGCTCATCATTATTCCCCAGTGTCAAACACAGAATTTGGTCTATACTGGAAACTTAACACATATTTATGGATTCATGCAGAGCTAATATCCCTGATTTTCCCACATACTGGCTATGTGATCTTGGACTAGTATTTATTTAAGTTGTTTCCTCCTGTGATAACTAGGGGTAATAATACTCACTTTACAAGGGATCTAAGTTCACCCTTGCTAAAGATGACCTTCAGGACTTCCTTCCCTTTGTCTGATAGCTCATTAAGTCCCACTAAAACCTAATACAACCCTGTAAGTTTGGAATGTGAAAGACACACAATGAATTAACACATAGGACTCAATAAACACTTAGTTATTACTGCCACTATTAGGAATTGTTCACTGTCCAATAAAATAAGACAGTTACCAAAATATCATACTATAAATTTGGTAATGCATGAAAGAGAAGTAAAATTATATGAAAATTAAGAAAATCAATTTATGAAGGGTCAATAAATGCTGCATAGGAAGTGGCGTTTATCCTGCCTGAAGGACAGATAGGATCCTATAGATGTAAAGTGGAGAGGGGAACAGTCTAGGAATGAACCAACATCATCTAGCATACCTGAGCTTACTTAAGAGAATGTAGTTCTAAAGTCACTGGGCAGTTTTGGGAGCTCTTGGTCAGCTTCTTCTTTCTTCCACCCCAGTGAATCTTCCAGATTCTCATCTCCTTAATCCCTCTAAGAAACTCCTATCTCTGCTCTCTCCCTGCCTCTCTCCCTGCTTTACAAGGAGACCAATGGGCATGAACTCCCTCAACTTGTCAGATATAAGATATTCTGTCCATCCTTCCTTCGCCTCTTACATCTTTCTCCTCAATACTTAATTCATGACAAATAATTTAAGTAGAACGTTTAATGACAAAGAAGCCTAACAAAATACCATTGTTTTTGAGAGAACAACATTTTTCCAATGAATCTGACCCGGCAGATTAAATAATGTGTGGTTAATTGCCTGCAAAGCAGCCCAAATGGAATCACCTTGTCTTTACCTTGAGCTCTCCAGGCTTCTTTTCCTCAGAGGACTTGCAGCGGGTGATCTCCTGCAATTTTTGCTCCAGGGGCTCCAGGCACTTCTGCAGTTTTTCCTGAGGGTGAGAAGTGGGAAAGGTGGGATTTGGGGGTGGCTGGCATATCCTACATTCAGAGGTTAACCCATTAGTTTTGAACCATTTGTTTGTTTCCTGTCCATCTCACCACCTCTTGATCCCACTCCCTTCTTTGTCATTTGGAGTGTCCACTTTCGGTCCCTCTTCCTGCCACCAGCCTGTCCCTGTCATCTTCCTTGCTCATCAAGAACTTTCCTCTCACTGAATCTCAGCTGTCCAGCTGTCACCAACTCTGTGTCCTTCCCCAATCCTGTCATTTTGTTACTCAAGTGACTACCCATTATGGTCATAGTGACTTTCTGTACTCTGATAGCCTTCTTTAAACTTGTCCTCCCATCCAACTCTAACCACCTGCAAATAAATCCTTATTACTTGTACTGTGGACTACTTTAAATCCTGCTTCCAAGATTTTATTAACATAATTAAGCAAAATACTTGATACAGTGTGCTAACGTATTAAAATCTTTAGTTCCTACTACTTAAGTATTTACCCTGTGTCCCAGCAGTAATTAAACCAGATGTCACATTATCCATTATCTGGGAAGATGCAAACATCTTAGTCTGGTGGGGATCAGTGTACATGGATGTTATCTATTCTCAATACCAATGGGAAAATAAGGAATATTTTGAGCAGGGGGATAGAATGAAAAACCAGACTACTTTTCAGTTTTTCCTAAGTTTGATAATCTCCAAGTGGTTTCGTTCATTTATATAATACGAGACCACACATATCAATATTCACCCATAAGACTCAAATGATGTTAGGACAAGAAATTTTGAGGGACTCCTAAAAACTGCTCCTCATGCTTGGGGACAACTCATCAGAGGTACTGTGTGCCTTCTGTTTGTAGCTCTGAGGAGACTAGAGCGTAAAAGACCAGTTACAGTCTTGCCATTGGGAGCTTAGGAGTCTCCCATCTTCTGTGCTCCTCCCTCATGTCCCATGTTGGCATCATGTGTCTGGTTCCCCACCTTGTACTCCTGTGTGGCATCATCCAGTGGCACGACAGTGTGAGCCCGGTGGGTGTGGGAAATTGCACATATCAAACATACAGCCTCCTGGTCCTCATAGCAGAAGAGGCTGAGGGCCTCATGGTGCTGGGGGCAGAGGCTCTCATCTCGGATCTTCCGCTTGACAGCCTGGAGCTGCTTGGCAATTTCCACCATGCTGCCTAGCTGTCGATTAGGCCGGAGACTGCGGTAGCGAGATGTTTTTCGACAAACAGGACAAGGGAAGTCCCTCTCTAGGTCCTCCCACCAGCGGGTGATGCAAGCTTTGCAGAAGTTGTGCCCACACTCAATGATGACAGGCTCCTTCAGATACTCCAGGCAGACAGAGCAACTCGCCTCCACCTGTAAGTTCTCCAGAGCTGCAGCTGTGGATGCTGCAGAGGCTCCAGCCTCCAACAGACTTGTCTCTGCCATTATTTAACTTAGGAATGAAAAGAGGGCAGAGAAAGAAAAAATATTAGTTGGAGGTTTAATTTTTTTTGTATCCCTGGTCTGGCATTTACTCCCGTGATAAAACCTAACTCCAGTTAGCCCCATCTTGGTATTTTACATTTTCTCTTCCACTAGATACCACCTCTCTTTCGTTTCTCTACTTCCAAACCTTGTGACTCCCAGTCATTAATCTATTTTTTTTTCCTGTTCAGCAAACTGACACCCAACCACAAATCTCTTTTGTCTTTTACCTCTGCTTTCTCTTATTAGAGGCTTCCTTCAGCTGTAGCCCAGCACACTTCTCCTGATCCAGGCTCAGCCCACATGTGTCTTAAAACCAGACCACTGTATCCCTACTAGACATATTTTTTTCTAATAGATGAGAAAGGAGCTTGGGAAAATGAAAAGTGCCATAAAAGTCAAAGTATTAAGATTTCTTAAGCATATTTTAAAGTTTAATGTTCCAGAAGAGTTTTATTACAATAGTCTGCTATTGTCCCCTCACTCTTTCAAGGGTAATAAAAAGAGTAAGTTAGGCAAGCGTAACAACCTTTCTTTTCAGGAAAACTTGAAATTATTCTTCCCTTTATCAGAGTAGTCTAGGGGAAGTGTGCCTTCTTCTTGTAATGACATTATTCACCCAACATCCCATTTCTTTGCATGTACTTAGACATTTAGAACTGCTGAAAAGTGATACATACATGGCAACTACACTAAAGAGTATATTAGTATAAACGTCTTAAAAAGTATACACTTCTTGAAAAGAAAGCTGACAAGTCTACTCTAAATATTCAGCAGTGACTGGAATCTTGAAATAGTTACTGATAACTAATTCCTTGGATGTACTGTGCCTCCGACTAGTAAGTTCTGGAGTGGCTGGGAATTAGAGAAAGAGGCAATTAAAGTCTCCCTCAAGTTAAGGCTCAAAATACTGGAAATCCATCAAAGAGATTTATAAAGCAGAAGGCTAGTCCCCTTTTATCCATGAAACTGTGGATTTCTCTATCCACCCTCCCTTCCCACAGAAGAAAGGAAATTTAGTAGGTCTAAGTGCTAAGAAAGAAGTGGCCATGTAGTGAGTACGGTTAACAATGATTATTATATATATTGTTGGCACATATGTTAAGTGTTTAATTTGGAGTAGGAGTTGATAACTTATTTGGACCTGAATTCTTCCCTCGACCAGGACAGAAGTTCAGTCAGATGATTTTTCTTTACTGAAGAGAATCCAAATTTGACTAGTGAACCTGTCCCTTTTTTCTAGAAATTAGGTGGACTTCTCACCTAGGGTGAGTTGAACTGTACGCAGACTTAGGGACCAGGATGGATCTAGACTGGCAAAGAAGTGGTGTGAAAGAGAAATGGGGAAAAGGTTAGGGATGCATGGAGAGGACTCAGAGCCATAGTGAGGCTTCGGGTGCCTCTAGGTTGGTAATTTCTTTCCTTCTATTCCTTGTGTCTCAGTAGAAGGGCAAACTTCAGGGACGTCCTCATTTTGTTTCTACCACTGTCCGGGGTCCCACCTTGCGACCCTCTCCTGAGCGTCGTCCACAACTCAGTCCCACCCTCTTCTCCATCTTCTCTCGCCAGATCTGGCGTAGGGGGATTGGAGAGGGGGAGAGGAAACGTTGTGGTTGACAGGGAGGGAGGAATGCGTGTCCAGGTGAGGAGGAGGTGTGACGTGAAGGTGGCATGCCCGCCGCTATGACGCAGCCCAGGCCCGCGGTGACGGCGTCAGAGTTTCACCCGGGGAGGCGAGCGGCAGCGGGACGGGGGAACGGCGGGGTAGCCAAGCAACGCCGGACGCGCTGACGTCGCCGGGGCGGCAAAACGTCCGCCCGGGCCCGAGGCGGGCGGAGGCAGCTGTGGTTACGTGCGGGGGGCCGGTGACGCAGTCGCGGGGCGCTGGGACGCGGCGTGCGGAGCCGGCCGGCGGGGGCAGGCCCCAGGGCCCGGGCGCGGCAGCGGGACAGCACCTACCTTCCCGGCTTCAGGTCCGGGAGTGCGGGGCGCGGAGCCGCCGGAGCGCTGCCTCCCTCCTTCCTCCTCCCCCCGCCCCCGCCCCGCAGCGCGACACACAATACTCGCCGGAAGCGGAAGCCGCGCCGAGAGGCTCGTGTCAGTGGAAGCACTGGTGTCGGCTAGCGGCCGCTGGAAGGCCTACCGGTGCCTGCGGGAGAAGGCGGGGGGCCAGAGGTGAGAAACAGCTGGAGGAGCCAAGAGCGAGAAGGGACCCGGAGGGGCAGGTGGCCGAAATGCGGTCGTTCAGGTGACCCGAGGAATCCTCAGGAGAAAGAGGGCCGCGCATGCGCCTGGTTGAGCGCTGAAGCCCCATTGCCCGCAGGGCGCCGATGGGTGCCAGGGACCGCTGCAGTCCCGCCCAGGCTGCGGCCCCCTGCTGTGGCCACGCTCGCTGGTCCCTGGTGGGGCTGGGAGCCGCTGGGGGCAGGGTAAGGGCGGTTGCGGATTTTGAGCTACACTTATCCTCTCTTCAGGCCAGTCCTGGGAGAAGGTGGCTAGCTGAGGCGGCGGCCAGTTACGTGGCGGACCTGCGGGTCTTAGCTGGCACGTCACTTCCGACTGGTTGAGTTTTAGCCTTTTAACATTCCAGGATTAGGTAAATTGTCCCTGCCGTGGGCTTCAAATGCTCCTCGCATTTCTAGGCTGGCTTTAAAGACATTGTTTACCTCCCCCGGTGGATTGGGAGCTCCGGGAGAGCTGGTACTGCCATTCTGCTGCTCACCTTTGTATCCTTAGCTCTTCTCTCGCCGCCCGAGGTAAACACCTGTTAAGTGGGTGCGAGCAAAAGCACATTTCTTTTCACTTTTCGGGCTGTGACTTGAGATTCTCACAAAAAGCAGATGATGCTTGTGTGGGAACTCCAGACTTTTGCATTATAACCTTCCTGCTTTCCTCTTCTGCTACAAGAAGCTTTGCAGGCCTGTGACTTTGGAGGAAGAGTCTGGTGATAGAGGTATGATGAGACAGGCGAGGAGGTCCTGAATAGAGGTGATAGAGCTGGGGAGGACCTCGTGCAGGGTAGGGGCGTGATGAGGTTGGGAGGAGTTAGCTAGGAGTGTCTGACATTGTTCGTAGAAAAGGCAGCTTGTCCGCTTCCTCTCCCCCAACACTTGGTATGCAGAATGCTGACTGAAAGAGATGGGGAAATTTTGGTGTACCCTCTAAGAGGAAATGGCCCAACGGCCCGTCTTGTTCCTGTGTAAGTTGTGATGCCTACAAACGCAGTGCAATATTTAACCTTTTACCCTGGGGAGCCAGAAACGATTTCCTTGCAGAAAATATCAAATGTAGGGATTTAGGATGACGCATGCAACATATAATTGGTCTACTTCCTCCCCATCCCCCTTTTCTGGTAGCCAGTGATTTGAAGAGGATTAAGCTTGGGAAAATTACATTTACTTTTTTCTCTCATTGTTATTTGACCATTAGGAGTTTTAGCGGCGGTAAAATATAGTTTACAAAACACCTCAATTCTAAGATAGCGTAGTTTGAAAGCTACTAACTGGGGGATTAGCCTCTTCAGCTTTTCTTTGGAGGGTGGCTGGTGGTGGTGAGGTTTGGTTTTGGTTTTGGTTTTGATTTGTTCACTTGAAACTTTTAAGGTGTTGCTAGCACTCCATTCTGGCTTTCTGTTTGTAGGTGACCAGGAATGTGGTTAGGCTAAGGACATTCCAAGGAGGAAGTGCATTTCAAAGGTCTATGAAGAATGTGTTTGCTTGGAGAGTAATAGATAATTAACCAGACTTTATGCTGAATATGGAAGGAAAAGCTGGAGAATGTTTAGGTAAAAGTATACAATTATGTAGGGCACGTAATATGACATAGAACATAGGGGTTGGCAAACCTTTCCTATAAAGAACCAGATAAGCTGTATTTTCAGCCTTGAGGCTCGTACTCTCCTCTGTCTTTGTAGTGTGAAAACAGCGTTACACAATACCAAACAAATGACAATTCTGAGTTCCAGTAAAACTTTTTGTATGCACACTGAAAATTTAATTTCATATGTCATAAAATATGTTTTTTTTTTGATGGGGGGGGAGCGCATGTTAGGGAGGGGAAGAGGGAGAGGGAGAGAGAATCTTAAGCAAGCTGCATGCCCCTTGTGGAGCCCGACATGGGGCTCGATATCATGACTGGGAGGTCATGAACTGAGCTGAAGTCAAGAGTCAGACTCTTAACTGACTGACCACCCAGTCGCCCCTGCTTTTCTTTTGATTTTACACCTGGTCATTTAAAAATGTGAGAACTGTTCTTAGCTTTCAGGCCATATAAACAAGTAGCAGACCATAGTTTACTGACCCCTGACATGGAACAATAATGAAGTGTACCCAGTATTTTTCAAGAGAGAAGATTTGGGAAAGAGGATGAACACAATGCTATGGTTTTATTTCCATCGGTCTGTGTAATAATACATAAAATAATAAGGAAGGAAGCCTCAAATCTTACCACACATTAGTTACTATGACTTGTGAAACTTGGTAGGCTGAGATTTATGAGCGTAGTAGGATATAAGCACATTCTTTAATCAAAGAAGTCTCTATTCCTTGTTCAGAATTGAAAGGGAGATGCAAAATAACACTGAGTTGTAATGTTGATTTATACCAAGGAATTTCCACCACAGGAGTATGAAAAAATTAATTACACTAATGAGATAAAGGGTAATTAAAATTAAAATTATATACATTTTAATAATGTTTTTATATCTGGAAAGGAGAAAAGAAGATATTTTGAAGCCTCTGATTTATGGAGGAAATGAGTATAGTAGCAGTGCATGTAGAAAACTAGTTGAGGTCAGATATGGTAGGTTGGGGAGGGAGAGGGTTCACCTATGTTATTACTTCGTTGTGTATATGTATCATTTATTCAACCATTTTATTAGGAGTAAGATTTAGAGGGTGCCTGAGTGGCTCAGTCAGTTGTGTCTGACTTTGGCTGAAACCATGATCTCACGGTTTGTGGGTTCGGGCCCTGTGTCGGGCTCTGTGCTGACAGCTCAGAGCCTGGATGGAACCTGCTTCGGATTCTGTGTGTGTCTCTCTCTCTGCTCCTCCTTTGCTCTCACTGTGTCTCTCAAAAATAAATAAACATTAAAAAAATTTTTTTAAAAAAAGAGTAGACATTTAGTTTCTTTCCAAGTCTTATTAAATAAAGGCTATAGTGAAAATCCTTGCACATGTCTTTTTTTCTATTTTATTTAGATGTAGTTGACATATAACATTGTATTAGTTTAAGGTGTACAATGTATAATGATTTGATATATTTGCCCATACATCATGTCATGTGTTAGTAGGATAGATTTCTGGAAGTTGGGCTGCTATGTCCAGATGCATGGGAATTTAAAATTTTAATAGAGTCTTCTAGTTTCCTTCCCATAAAGTTGCACCTATGTATACCCACACCAGCATATTATGAGACAGTCTGTTTCTCTACAGGGGAGCCAGTGCTGAAATTTCATATTTTAAAAATTTTGATAATGTTTTTCATTTAAAATTTGATTGCATAACAGATCTTATTCTGCAGGTGCCATATTTTTATATATTTTTCAACTTTTTATCAGCCGATGGGCATTTACTTGGTTTCCTTTTTTGCCTTAGTTTCCCTTTTTTTGCTGTTACACTAACAGTATTATAGTAAATATTCTCTGAAGATATGTCCTTACGTGCTAATAGATTAATTCCTGAGAGAAAGATTTCAGTGGTTGTTTTAATCTTTTTTTAATGTTTATTTATTTATTCCTTTATTTTTAAACAATTTATTGTCAAATTGGTTTCCATACAACACCTAGTGCTCATCCCAACAAGTGCCCTCCTCAGTGCCCGTCACTCACTCTCCCGATCCCATACCCCAATCAACCCTCAGTTTGTTCTTAGTATTTAAGAGTCTCTTATGTTTTGTCTCCCTCCCTCTCTGTGGCTTTTTTTTTTTCTTTCCCCTCTTCCCCTCCCCCATGGTTCTCCGCTAAGTCTCTCAAAATCCACATATGTGTGAAAACATATGGTATCTGTCTTTCTCTGACTGACTTTTTTCACTTAGCATAATACCTTTCAGTTCCATCTATGTTGCTACACATGGCCAGATTTCATTCTTACACATTGCTACGTAGTATTCCATTGTATGTATATATACCACAACTTCTTTATACATTCGTCAGTTGATGGACACTTAATCTCTTTCCATGATTTGGCTATTGTCAAAAGTGCTGCTCTGAACATTGGGGTACACATGCCCCTATGCATCAGCACTCCTGTACCTCTTGGGTAAATTCCCGGCAGTGCTATTGCTGGGTCATAGGGTAGTTCTATTTCTATTTTTTTGAGGAAACTCCACACCATTCTCCAGAGCAGCTGCACCAGTTTGCATTCCCACCAGCAGTGTAAGAGGATGCCTGTTTCTCTACATCCTCACCAGCATCTATAGTTTCCTGATTTGTTCATTTTAGCCACTCTGACTGGTGTGAGGTGGTATCTCAGTGTGGTTTTGATTTGTATTTCCCTGATGATGAGTGACATTAAGCATCATTTCATGTGTCTGTTGGCCATCTGGATGTCTTCTTTGGAGAAGTGTCTGTTCGTATCTTCTGCCCATTTCGTCACTGGATTATTCATTTTTCGAGTGTGGAGTTTGGTAAGTTCTTTATAGATTTTAGATACTAGTCCTTTATCTGATATGTCATTTGCAAATATCTTTTCCCATTCCGTCGGTGCCTATTAGTTTTGTTGTTTGTTTCCTTTGCAGTGCAGAAGCTTTTTATCTTGAATGAGGTCCCAATAGTTCATTTTTACTTTTAATTTTCTTGCCTTTGGAGATGTATCAAGTAAGAAATTGCTGCAGCTCAAGTCAAAAAGGTTTTTTCTTGCTTTCTCCTCTAGGATTTTGATGGTTTCCTGTCTCACATTCAGGTCCTTCATCCATTTCGAATTTATTTTTGTGAATGGTGTAAGAAAGTGGTCTAGTTTCATTCTTCTGCATGTTGTTGTCCAGTATTCCCAGCACCATTTGTTAAAGAGACTGTCTTTTTTCCATTGGATAGTCTTTCCTGCTTTGTCAAAGATTAGTTGGCCATATGCTTGTGGCTCCATTTCTGGATTCTCTATTCTATTCCATTGGCTATATGTCTGTTTTTGTGCCAATACCATACTGTCTTGATGATTACCGCTTTGTAGTAGAGGTTAAAGTCTGGGATTGTGATGCCTCCTGCCTCGGTTTTATTCTTCAATATTACTTTGGCTATTCAGGGGTCTTTTGTAGTTCCATACAAATTTTAGGATTGTTTACTCTAGCTTTGAGAAGAATGCTGGTGCAATTTTGATTGGGATTGCATTGAATGTGTAGATTGCTTTGGGTAGTATTGTCATTTTAACGATATTTATTCTTCCTGTCCATGAGCATGGGATGTTTTTCTATTTCCTTGTGTCTTCTTCAATTTCCTTCATGAGTTTTTTTTATAGTGTTCGGCGTAGAGATCTTTTATATCTTTGGTTAGGTTTATTCCTAGGTATTTTATGGGTTTTGGTGCAAATTTGAAAGGGATTAGCTTCTTTAATTCTCTTTCTGTTGCTTCATTGTTGGTGTATAGAAATACAACTGATTTCTGTACATTGATTTTGTACCCTGCAACTTTGCTGAATTCATGGATCAGTTCTAGGAGGCTTTTGGTAGATTCTGTCGGGTTTTCCATGTATAGTATCATGTTGTCTGCGAAAAGTGAAAGTTTGACTTCATCCTTGCCAATCCTGATGTCTTTTTGTTTTGTTTTGTTTTTTTTGTCTGATTGCTGACGCTAGGACCTCCAACACTATATTAAATAGCAGTGGTGAGAGTGGACATCTCTGTCATATTCCTGATCTCAGGGGGAAAGCTCTCCATTTTTCCCCATTGAGGATGATATTAGCTATGGGCTTTTCATAAAGTATGTTTATGATGTTTAAGTATGTTCCTTCTATCCTGACTTCCTTGAGGTTTTTATTAAGAAAGGATGCTGTATTTTGTCAAATGCTTTTTCAGCATCTATTGACAGGATCATATAGTTCTTATCTTTTCTTTTGTTAATGTGATGTATCACATTGATTGATTTGCGAATGTTGAACCATCCCTGCAACCCAGGGATGAGTCCTACTTGATCATGGTGGATAATTCTCTTTATATGTTGTTGGATTCGATTTGCTAGTATCTTGTTGAGAATTTTTGCAACCATGTTCATCAAGGATATTGGCCTGTGGTTCTCTTTTTTTGCTGGGTCTCTATCTGGTTTGGGAACCAAAGTGATGCTTGCTTCATAGAATGAGTCCGGGAGTTTTCCTTCCATCTCAATTTTTTGGAGCAGCTTAAGCAGAATAGATATTAACTCTGTTTTAAATGTCTGGTAAAATTCCCCAGAGAAGCCATTTGGTCCAGGACTCTTATTTGTTGGGAGATTTTTGATAACTGATTCTATTTCTTCACTAGTTATGGGTCTGTTCAAATTTTCTATTTCTTCCCATTTGAGTTTTGGTAGTGTGTGGCTGTTTAGGAATTTTTCCATTTCTTCCAGGTTGTCCAATTTGTTGGCATATAATTTTTCATAATATTCCCTGATAATTGCTTGCATTTCTCAAGGATTGGTTGTAATCACTCCCTTTTTGTTCATGATTTTATCTACTTGGGTTCTCTCTCTTTTCTTTTTGAGAAGACTGGCTAGACGTTTATCAATTTTGTTTATTTTTTCAAAGAACCAGCTCTTGGTTTCATTGATCTGTTCCACTACTTTTTCGGTTTCCATATTACTAATTTCTGCCCTGACTTTTGTTATTTCTCTCTTTCTGCTGGGTTTGAGGTGTCTCTGCTATTCTGCTTCTAGTTCCTTTAGGTGAGCCATTAGATTTTTGTTAGTGATTTTTCTTGTTTCTTGAGATAGACCTGGATTGCAATATATTTTCCTCTCAGGACTGCCTTTGTGACATCCCGAAGGGTTTGGGTTGTTGTATTTTCATTTTCATTTGTTTCCATGTATTTTTAAATTTCTTCTCTAATTTCTTAGTTGATCCATTCGTTCTTTAGTTGGTTGTTCTTTAACCTCCATGTTTTGGGGGGGTTTCCAAACTTTTTCCCGTGATTGATTTCAAGTTTCATAGCACTGTGATCTGAAAGTGTGCATGGTATAATCTCAATTCTTTTATATTTATTGAGAGCTTCTTTGTGCCCCAGTACGTGGTCAATCTTGGAAAATGTACTGTGTGCCTTTGAGAAGAATGTAAGTTCTTTTGCTTCTGGATGCAGGGCCCTGAAGGTGTCAGTCAGGCCCACCTGTTCCAGTGTGTCATTTAGGGCCATTGTTTCTTTAGTGATTCTCTGTTTAGTTGATCCATCCCATGCTGTAAGTGGAATGTTAAAGTCCCCTGCAATTAGCTCATGTTAATCACTGAGATTGCTTATGTTTGTAATTAGTTTTACAAATTTGGGTGCTCCCGAATTCGGCGCGTAGATATTTATAAATGTTAGCTCTTCCTGCTGGATACTCCCTGTGATTATTATAAAATGTCCTTCTTCATCTCTTGTTACATCCTTTACTTTAAAGTCTAGTTTGTCTGATATAAGTGTGGCTACTCCAGCTTACTTTTGACTGCCAGTAGCATGGTAGATAGTTCTCCATCCTCTCACTTTCAATCTGAAAGTGTCCTCAGGTCTAAAATAAGTCTCTTGAAGACAGCAAATAGATGGGTCTTGTTTTTTAATCCATTCTCTTACCCTATGTCTTTTAATGGAAGCATTTAGTCCATTTACTTTCAGTGTTAATATTGAAAAATATGGGTTTAGAGTCATTGTGTTATCTGTAGGTTTCATGCTTGTAAGGATGTCTCTGATACTTTTGTGTTCCTTGCAACCTTTCCTTCGTAGAGTCCTCCTCAGGATCTCTTGTAAGGCTGGTTTACTTGTGATGAATTCCTTCAGTTTTTGGGAAAACGTTGATCTCTCCTTCCATTCTGAATGACAGTCTGGCCGGATAAAGGATTCTTGGCTCCATATCTTTCATGTTCATCACATTGAAGATTTCCTGCCATTCCTTTCTGGCTTGCCAAGTTTCTGTAGATAAGTCTGCTACTACCCTTTTGTGTCTACCTTTGTATGTTAAAGCCCGTTTATCCCTAGCTGCTTTCAGAATTCTCTCTTTGTCCTTGTATTTTCCCAGTTTCACTCTGATGTGTTGTGCAGAAGGTCTATTCAAGTTACGTCTGAGGGGAACTCTCTGTGCCTCTTGGATTTCAATGCCTGTTTCCTTCCTCATGTTGAGGAAGTTCTCAGCAATGATTTGTTCAAGTACCCCTTCAGCTCCTTTCTTTCTCTCTTTTCCCTCTGTAATTCCTATGATACAGATATTGTTTCATTTGATTGCATTGCTCAGCTCTCGAATTCTCCTTTCCTGTTCCTGAATCAGCTTCTCTCTCTTTTTCTCTGCTTCCTCATTTTCCATAATTTTATCTTCTAATTCACCTATTCTCTCTTCTGCCTCTTCAGTCCATGCTGTGGCCACCTCCAATTTGTTTTGCACCTCATTTAAAGCATTTTTTAATTCCTCCTGACCACGTTTAAAGTCCTTGATCTCTGCAGCAAGGGACTTCCTGCTATCTTCTATGCTTCCTTCAAGCCCAGCGATTAGTTTTATCGTTGTCATTCTGTGTTCGTGTTCTGTTATGTTGCTTTTATCTGTTTTCATCAATTCTTGAGCTGTCACTACTTCCTGTAATGTCTTTTTAGGAGAATTTTTCTGTTTTGTCATTTTGTCTTGTTTTCTGCCCCTTATAAGTTTTGAAAGCTTGTTATGTGCCCTGCATCTGCAGGTACTGCTATATTACGGGGGGCTCATATACTGTCCAGGGCCTGGGCTTTTGAGAGGTGGTTTGTTTGTTTGTTTGTTTTTTGGAGAGTGTTACTTGCTGTCTGTTTTTGTGACTTTGGTTGTCCTCTACCAGGTGTGTTTTGGTTTGTTTCCTGAGGTAGCCCTGGAAAGGAAAACAGACAGACACTCAAACAGGAAACAAAAACATACAAATGTGCCAACAAATAAAACAGGCAAGCACTTCAAAAAGAATAATGAACGACACTCTGAAAGCATACGACCTGAAATACCAGCTACACGTTAAGGACAGAGTGTGCGCTGTGCTGATGGAAGAGCATATACAGAGAAAGTAATGACAGGTGCAGGGAGAAATGAACTTTGACCAGGTAGAGAGATGAAAGGCTTAGTCCAGAGAGAGAGAAATCAGAATAAGGAAGGAGGCGAGGAAAAAGAAATGAAGGTAAAGTTCCCCAGATGAACTATGTGGCCTGGTTATTCCAGAGAGAGAAATAGGAAAGTAAAGAAGGAGGTGTAGAACGTGCATTGAGAGAGTGGGTTAAATGTCTGTTTAAGCAAGTCAATACCCAGGGTAACCAGCTCAGGGGTGGGGAGAGATAATAAGGCGAAAAGGGAGGATCTATCTCAAGAAGAAGAATTGACCTGAAGTTAATCCAGGCAATGCTTCAGTACTAGTGTCTCAGCATCTATCCAGCTCCGGCAGAAAGGCGGCTCTTCTATGAGGAGGGGCGTGGTTTGGTGTAGGCGGGTCCTGCCTCCACTGCTGGCTGGTGGATGGAATCCTAGGGTATGGCTTCTTCACAGACCAGGAGTCCCAAATCACCCCTCTGTTTCCATCCTTACTCTGGCCGGGTCACAGGCGCAGTGCACCTTGTTGGGCTGTCGCATGCCCCTCACTTATCTGAGTTTTTAAACTCGCTCCGACCGCTATGCCTGGTTTCCCTTGTGTACATTGCATCCCTGGCGTAACACCGATCTGAAGGTGACTCCACATCTCTCCATGATGTGGTCTGTGCTGCCAGTGCCGGCCCCAGTGCGAAGAGAGTTCCACTGTTAGAAACAGAACTTCTCTTCAAAAGCTCTGCAGTTAGGGACTGGATGATAGGCTTCCTCTCTGTCCCCGTCCGAGGTTTTTCTCTTGTCTGGATACCAACCACTTTAAGCTTTCCCAGCTGCTCTTTCACTTCCCTTTGTCTTTCCCCAGAAGGGGCACCCTCCTCTCCGTACTTCCGCAGTCTGTTTTATCTCCCCCATTTTGCACTCACACCCTTTTTTAGGTGCTTCCTGGATTTCACATTTTCATCCTTGTAGACTCCCAACTCCTTTCCTCCCAGACTCTTGGGGTTGAGAGCCCTTTGGCTTCAGTCCTTCTTTGTTTGAGAGACACGGGGAATACCGGGTCCCGCTACTCCTCTGCCATGTTGGCCCCCTAGTATTTTAATGTTTATTTTTGAGAGAGAGACAGAGCATGAGCAGGGGAGAGCAGAGACAGAGGGAGACACTGAATCCAAAATAGGCTTCAGGCTCTGGACTTGGGCCTCGAGATCATGACCTGAGCTGAAGTCTAAGCTGAAGTCAGACGGTTAACCGACTGAGCCACCTAGGCGCCCCTGGGGTTGTTTTACTTTTAATGGATATTGGGGTATTGTTTTTACACAAGGGTAAAATTCCTTACATTTCCCCTAGCAGCAATATATGAGGTGGCCTCCTTTTCACATCCCTAGCAGACATAGGTATGATCTATGTTTACATGTTTTTCTAGCCAGTTAAAGAAGTGTCTTAGTTACTTGAATTACATCTCCTCTTCCTTAATAATTTTGGGTATCTTTTTATTATTGTTTGTTTGTCATTGGGATTTTTCTTTGTATTTCTAGTCTTTCCCCTTTTTTCCTGTATGATTCTTTGTCTTTTTTTATTCAGTTGCTACAGATACATACATTTATATAAAATATACGCATAACATGTTGTTCATTATGGTATCCGTCCTGAACTCCAAATTCTTACCTACTTTCCTAGATTTTTAAAAAGTTTTTATTGAAATACCAGTTAACATACAGTAGTATAATATTAGGTTCAGTTGTATAACATAGTGATTCGACACTTCCATACATCACCCAGTGCTTACTTATCACAAGTGCACTCCTTAATCTCTATGACCTATTTAACCCATCCCCCCTTCAACAGCCTCCCCCCGCCCCCCGTAACCATCAGTTTGAGTCTGCTTCTTGATTTGTCTCTCTGTCTCTTTCGCCCCTCTCTCCCCTGCTCCATGTTTGTTTGTTTTGTTTCTTACTTTCACATATGAGCGAGATCATATGATATCTGTTGTTCTCTGACTTATTTCACTTGGCATAATACTGTCTGGCTCTATCCATGTGTTTGCAAATGGCAGTATTTCATTCTTTTTTTTAATGGCTGACTAATATTTCATTGTGTGTGTGTGTATACATGCACCATATCCTCTTTTTCCATTCATCAGTTGATGGACATTTGAGCTCTTACCATAATTTGGCTATTGGTAGATAATGCTGCTATAAACATTGGGGTACATGTATCCCTTTGCTTAGTAATTTTAAATGGTTATTTTTACAAGTTTTTATTTATTTTGAGAGAGTGAGAACGAGCAGGGGAGAGGCAGAGAAAGAAGAGAACAGAGGATCTGAAGCAGGCTCTGTGTTGACAGCAGAGAGCTCAGTTTGGGACTCAAACTCATGAACCATGAGATTATGACCTGAGCTGAAGTTGGACGCTTAACCAAGTGAGCCACCCAGGTGCCCCAACTTCGATGAGTATTTTTATGTTCTTTGGGTAAATACCTAGTAGTGCAGTTTCTGGATCATAGAATAGTTCTTTTTGAGAACTTTTTGAGAAACTCCACACTGTTTTCCAGAGTGATTGCACCAGTTTGCATTCTCACCAACAGCGCAAGAGGGTTCCCATTTCTCCACATCCTTGCCAATACCTGTTGTTTCTTGTTTTGTTGATTTTAGCCATTCTGTAGTTATGATTTGTATTTCCCTGATGATGAGTGATGTTGAGCATCTTCTCTCTTGGAAAAATGTCTATTCATGTCTTCTGCCCGTTTCTTAATTGGATTATTCTTTTTTTTGGTGGGGGGGGATACTCTTCATATATTTTGGATTCTAATCCTTTATCAGATATGTTATTTGCAAATGTCTTCTCCCATTCCGTGGGTTGCCTTTTAGTTTTATTGACTGTTTCCTTCACTGTGCAGAAGCTTTTTATCTTGATGAGATCCTAATAGCTCATTTTGCTTTTGCTTCTCTTGCTTCAGGAAGTGTGTTAGTAAGAAGTTGCTACAGCCAAGGTTAAAGAAGTTACTGCCTGTGTTCTTCACTAGGATTTTAATGGTTTCATGTCTCACATCTAGGTCTTTAATCCATTTTGAATTTATTTCTGTGTATGGTGAAAGAAAGTGGTCCAGTTTCATTCTTTTGCTTGTTGCTGTCCAGTTTTCCCAGGACCATTTGTTGAAGAGACTTTTTCCCACTGGACTTTCTTTCCAGCTTTATTGAAGATTAATTGACCATAGAGTTGTGGGTTCATTTCTGGATTTTCTATTCTGTTGGGGTATATTCCCTCTAACCCTACTTTGTTGATTTTTTTTTTTTTTTAAATCCTGAATGGATGTTGTACTTTGCTGCCCAGGAATAAATCCCACTTGATCGTGGTGAATAATTCTTTTAATGTATTTTCGGGTTTGGTTTTCTAGTATTTAATTGAGAATTTTTGAATTTGTGTTTATCAGGGATAGTCGTCTGTAGTTCTCTTTTTTAGTTGAGTCTTTGTTTTTGGTGTTAGGGTAATGCTGGACTCATAGAACAGATTCAGAAGTTTTCCCTTTTTCCCTCCTAATTTTTGGAATGGTTTGAGAAAGATAGGTATTAACTGTTCTTTAAATGTTTGGTAGAATTCATCTGTGAAGCCATTTGGCCCTGGACTTTTGTTATTTGGGAGACTTTTTTTTATTACTAATTCAGTATCTTTGCTGGCAATCGTTCTAAGTTTTCTACTTCCTCCTGTTTCAGTTTTGGTAGTTTATATGTTCTTAAGAGATTATCTGTTTCTTCCAGGTTATCCAATTTGTTGACCTCTAGTTTTTAATAATATTTTCTTATAATTGTTTGTATTTCTTTGGTGTTTGAGCCTTAGTACTTTTGATCTATAAATAGTATATAACATGAGAGTGTCATAAAGATGATTTTCTTCAAAGGAATGGTTTAAAGTTAGATTTATAATGTGAAAGTTTTATTTGTAGTTTGGTATTAATTTCTAAGATACTTGTCACCTCTTGTATTTACATATATTTTATTTCATTTAGAGTAACCGCAGCATCCAAAATGCATGATGATGAAATTGCAATTTGTCTACGTCTGCATCTTTTTGGAAAACAGGTTTGAATGCAAAGACAGAACCAAACAAGTCCAGAATGAGAGCCTCAGCAAGTAGTTTAGCAACATGCTTTCAGGCATAAGTGATGTATTTGGTTGACTTTGGAGGAAGACCCCCTCCTTTGAAATTTTTCTATAGGTACTGAGAATGCTTCACTGTATTCAGTCTTCTGGAGGGTGTATATGGAGTTTTGATATTGTTGCCTGCGTTTGGCCAGTAGAACAATTTATTCCTCTAACACATCATTCAGGTGAAAATCTAGTTTTCTGGGGTAGACATTCTGATACATACTTCATCAAGCTTGGATCTTCCTCCTTCTAATGAGGATTTGTTAAAATATCTGGCTCCGTCTACATGTGAATGGAAGATACCCGACACAGTGAGAGAAACCTGTTATGAGTTTTTTTTTAATGTTTATTCATTTTTTGAGAGAGAGAGAGAGAGAGAGAGACAGAGTGTGAGTTGGGGAGGGACAGAGAGAGGGAGACACAAAATCTGAAGCAGGCTCCAGGCTCTGAGCTGTCAGCACAGAGCCCAATGCGGGGCTCGAACTCATGAACCACGAGATCATGACCTGGCCACAGTCAGATGCTTAACCAACTGAGCCACCCAAGTGTCCCCTGTTATGAGTTTTGAAGTCCAAGGATTGCCACTTTTGCCAGATTGAATTGCTTCTGTGTAGAAAAAAAATGGTAGAAGGGATTGCTGGTTATCTCTCAATATCTGTTCTCCTCTTCTTGTCTAAAGAAAGTATTTTTAGCTGACCAAAGTAAAAGTTACCTTTTTCAGCACGTCATGCAACTAGGTATGGCCATGTGATTGGCTGGTGAAATGTAAACAGAAATGATATATGTACCTACTGGTTCATCATGCCTGTTTCCTCTTTCCTACTGGTTGGAATGCACCTACTGGTGTATGTACCTACTGGTTGGTCCATCTTGGCTGGACTCAGTGGATGTGAGCAATTCCTTAGGATGGTAATTCCTACATTTTTTGCACATTAGAATTACCTAGAGAACTTTATTCATTCATTGAATCATTCATTAATTCATTCATTTTTGAGAGAGAGAGAGAGAAGCAGAGGGAGAGAGAATCCCAAGCAGGCTCCATGGTACTTGATCTCACAACTGTGAGATCATGAGGTAGGCCAAAGTCAAGAGTGGGATGCTTAACTGACTGAGCCACACAGGTGTCCCTCCTAGGGAACTTTTTAAAATCCCGGTCCCCAGGTTATACCATGGCCAATCAAATAAACACTGAGCCAGACATCAGTGTTTTAAAAAGTCTCCAGGTGATTCCAATATGCAGCAGAGTTTGGGAACCACTGCCTTGGAATTCCAGAGAACATCGAAGGACCCTGTATTACAGACAGTTCTTCATTCTAGGACTACTTACAGCAGGACCATCATATGTCAGAAAAATAGACTTCTAGCTTGTATAACTTGGTGATTTAGATTCTCCATTATAGCCACTGAACCTGTATACTAATAAATGTGGGTCCCTGTCGTTAAAACTGTATTTCACAGGGGCACCTGGGTGGCTCAGTCGGTTAAGCACCGACTTCGACCCAGGTCATGATCTCGCGGTTTGTGGGTTCGAGCCCCACGTCGGGCTCTGTGCTGACGGCTCAGAGCCTGGAGCCTGCTTCGGATTCTGTGTCTCCCTCTTTCTCTGCCCTTCCCCTGCTCACATTCTGTGTCTCTGTCAAAAATAAATAAACATTAAAAAGATTAAAAAAAAAACACCTGTATTTCACAGAATAATCCTGATTCCATGTTGTTTTGTGTATTTTCCATTAAGCCATTCACATATGGGGAAATTTTTTTGAGATACCCACGTAGTGTATTGTGTTTGAGTTTCCTCTATGTTGTGCATGTGTAATTAGTTTATTGAACATTTTTATTGCTGAGTAATATTCAATTGTTGGGATTTACTGCAGTGTTTATCCTGTTCACCAGTTGAAAGACATTTGGGTTTTTCTAATATGGGGCTGTTATGAATAAAGCTATTACTCACATCAACTTACAGGTTTTATGTGAACCTAGCTTTTATTTTTCTTGGGTAAATGCCCAGGAGAGGGTTGGTGGGTTGTATGATAAGTGTATATTTAGCTTTGTAAGAAACTGCTAACCTATGTTCCAAAGTGTATGTAACATTTTGAACTACCAGCAAAGTATGACAATTCTAGTTTTTTGAGTCTGTGCCAGTACCTGGTATTGTCAGTTCCTTTTTTCGTTTTGGTTATTATTTTATTTTGTTTTACTATTTTAATAAGCGTGTGGTGTGCTTTTTACTATTCATATATCTTTTGATGAAATGTCAGTTCAGATCTTTTGTCTTTTTTTTTTTTTTTGGTTTCTTTTATATTGAGTTTTGAGGGTGTTTTATAAGTTCTGGTAAGAATCCTTAATCAGATAACTGTTTTTGCAGATATTTTCTCCCAGGATGTGACTTGTCCTTTCATTCTTTCTTTTTTTTAAAAAAAGGTTTTTTTTCCTAATTTTAATTCCAGTGTAGTTGACGTATAGTGTTGTGTTAGTTTCAGGTGTACAATATAGTAATTCAATAATTCCTTATGTTACTCAGTGCTCATCAAGAGAAGTATACTCTTTCTTTCATTCTTTTAATAGTATCTTATGAAGAGCAGATAGTATTAATTTTTGGTGAAGTCCAGTTTATCATTTTTTTTCATTTATGAATAATGTTTTTAGTGCATTATCTAAGAAATCTTTATCTAATTCTGCGTTATAAAGATTTTTTTCTGGAAGTTTTATAGTTTTAGTTTTACATTTAGGTCTGTAACACATTCTGAATTACTTTTTGTTTAAGGTGTGAAGTATTGAGGGGGTTCTGTTGAGGCTCATTCTTTTAATGTATATATAATTGTTCCAGCATCATGTTTTCTAAGAAATATACTTTCTCCATAATTATTTGACTATATATGTTTGGGTTATTTTTGGAGACTTTCTTCTCTTCCATAGATCTATGTGTCTGTCCCTTTGCCTGTAGCACACTGGATTACTGTGGCTTCATAGGAAATTTTGAAATTTGGTGGGGTGCATTCTCTAATTTCTTTTTCTTTTCAAAATTGTTTTGCTTATTCTAACTCTATTGCTTTTCCATATAAACTTTGGAGTCAACTTTTTGATTTCTATGAAAAATCCTGCTAAGATTGGAATTTGTAGGTTTCTACAAAAATCCTGCTAGGAATATATAGATCAATTTGGAGAGAATTGACAGCTTAACAAATAAGCCTTCCAATCTATGAGTATAGTATATACTGATACTGACCAGCCAGATCGCCTATCCTCCAGACCAGCACGGCCATTGGTCCTAGGCATCAACAGACAGTTTTGTATGGTTACTTCAATGAACAAATCAAAACACACCTGGTTGAAGATCCAGACAATCCACCACTATGGGCAGTGGAATAGAGCAGCCAAATACGCAACAACAGTGCGCACAACATGCTCCAAAAACACTTCCTGCAGTGCCAGGCCCTGGACAGTGCATGACCCCTTATATTAATACAGTAGTACTCGCAGGTGCAGGACACGTAACAAGCTATAAAACCACGTAAAGAAAAGAAACCTTGCCAAAAAGACGAAATGGAAGAATTCTTCCCAAAGGAATATTCAGAAAGAAATGACAGCCAGAGATTTGCACGAAACAGATATAAATAAATTATCTGAACAAGAATTTAGAATTATAGTCATAGCTAAGAGCTGGGCTTGAAAAGAGCATGGAAGACAGCAGAGAATCTACTGCTGCAGAGAGCAGAGACCTAAGAAATTGTCACAATGAATTAAGGAATGCTATAAATGAGATGCAAAATAAACTAGATACGGTGACAACAAGGACGGAAGAAGCAGAGGATAGAATAGGTAAAATCGAAGATAATATTATGGAAAATGGTGAAGCTGAAAGAAGAGGGAAAGGAAGTTACTAGTCCATGAGGGGAGAATCAAAGAGCTAATTGATTCAATGAAACAAAACAATATCATATCACAGGAGTTCCAGAAGAAGAGAGAGAGAGAAAGGGGCAGAAGGTTTATTTGAACAAATTATAGATGAGAACTTCCTAATCTAAGGGTTGGGGGAGGCAGGAAACAGGCATCTGAGCCCAAGAGGCACAGAGAACTCCCTTTAAAATAAACAAAAACAGGTCAACACCACGACATATCATAGTGAAACTGACAAAATACAAAGATATAGGGAGAGTTCTGAAAGCAGCTAGGGACAAACAGGACTTAACCTACGAGGGTAGACATACAAGAGGAGTAGCAGACCTGTCCACTGAAACTTGGCAGGCCAGAAGGGAGTGTTCTGAATAGGAAAAATATGCAGCCAAGAATCCTTGATCCAGCAAGGCTGACAGTCAGAATAGAAAAAGAGATAAAGACTTCCCAGATAAACAAAAACTAAAGGAGTTCATGACCACTAAACCAGACCTGCAGGAGATCCTAAGGGGAACTGTGGGAGTGGAAAGCAGCAAAGACTACAAAGGACCAGAGACATCACTGTGAACATGAAACCTGAATGATGACACTAAATCCGTATCTTTCAATAATGACAATGTAAATGGACTAAATGCTGCAATCAAAAGATATAGGATATCAGAATGGATAAAAAACCAAGATCTGTCTATATGCTACCTAGAAGAGACTCATTTTAGACCTAAGGACACCTGCACCTGCATATTGAAAGTGAGAGAATGGGGAACCATCTGTATGCTACTGGATGTCAAAAAAAAGCCTAACCCTAACCCTAACCCCCAGAGTAGCCATACTTATATCAGACAAACTAAATTTTAAAACAGAGACTAACAAGAGATGAAGAAGGGCATTATGTTATAATTAAGGGGTCTATCCATCAAGAACAGCTAACAGTTGTAAATGTTTATGTCTCCAACATGGGAGCTCCCAAATATATAAGTCAACTAATCCCAAACATAAGCAAACTTATTGATAATATACTGTAATTGTAGGTGACTTTAATACTTTGCTTACAGCAATGGATAGGTCATCTAGTAGTAGGTCAGTAAGGAAACAGTGGCTATGAATGATGCATTGGACCAGGTGGACTTAACAGATATATTCAGAACTTTTCATCCTGAACCAGTAGAATACACATTCTCCTCAAGTGAACATGGAACATTCTCCAAAATAGACTACATACTGGGTCACAAAACAGCTGTCAACAAATATAAAAGCATTGAGATCATACCAGGCATATTTTCAGATCACAACGCTATAAAACTTGAAATCAACCACAAGAAAAAATTTGGAAACCCCTCAAATACATGGAGGTGAAAGGATATCCTACTAAAGAATGAATGGGTCAACCAGGAAATTAAAGAAGAAATTTAAAAATATATGGAAGCAAATGAGAATGAAAACATGACAGCCCCAACCCTTTGGGATACAGCAAAGACAGTCCTGAGAGGAAAATACATTGCGATTCAGGCCTATCTCAAGAAGCAAGAAAGGCTCCAAATACACAACCTGACCTTAGACCTAAAAGAGCTAGAAAAGGAGCAGCAAATAAAGCCCAAAGCCAGTAGAAGAAGTGAAATAATAAAGATTAGAGCAGAAATAAACAACATAGAATCCAAAAAACCAGTAGAACAGATCAATGAATCAAAGAGCTGGTTTTTTTTTTAATGTTTTTATTTATTTTTGAGAGAGAGAGACAGAGCATGAGTGGGGAAGGGGCAGAGAGAGAGGGAGACACAGAATCTGAAGCAGGCTCCAGGCTCTGAGCTGTCAGCCCAGAGCTTGACGCGGGGCTCGAACTCACGGACCGCGAGATCATGACCTGAGCCGAAGTCGGCCGCTCAACCGACCGACTGAGCCACCCAGGCGCCCCAAAGAGCTGGTTTTTAAAAAAATTAACAAAATTGATAAAACCCTAGTCAGACTTCTTAAAAGGAGAAGACAGAGCACCCAAATAGATAAAAACACAAATGAAAGAGGAGAGAGCACAATCAAAACCACAGAACACAAACAATTATTAGAGATTACTATGAAAAATTATATGCCAACAAACTGGACAATCTGGAAGAAATGAGCAAATTCCTAGACACCCACACACTACCAAAACTCAAATGAGAAGAAATAGAAAATTTGAACAGACCCATAACCAGTGAAGAAATTGTATCAAAAATCTCCCAACAAATAAGAGTCTTGGGCCAGATAGCTTCCCAGGGGAGTTCTGGAGACATTTAAAGCAGAGTTAATTCCTATTCTGCTCAAACTGTTGCAAAAAAATAGAAATGGATTCATTCTATGAAGCCAGAATTACTTTGATTCCCAAACCAGACAAAGATTCTCCACTAAAAAGGAGAATTACAGGCCAATATCCCTGATGAACCTGGGGGCAAAAATTCTCAACAAGTTACTAGCAAATTGAATTCAACAGTACATTAAAAGAATTATTCACCATGGTCATGTAGGATTCATTCCTGGGCTGCAGGATTGGTTCAGTATTCGCAAACCAATCAACGTGATAAGTCACAGTAATAGAAGAAAGGATAAGAACCATATGATCCTGTCAATAGATGCAGAAAAAGCATTTGACAAAATACAGCATCTTTTCTTAATAAAAATCTTCAAGAAAATGGGGATAAAAGAAGCACACCTTAACATCATAAAAGCCATATATGAAAGGATCACAGCTAATATTATCCCCAATGGGGTAAAATTGAGAGCTTTCCCCCTGAGATCAGGAACACAACAGGGATATCCACTCTCACCATTGTTGTTTATCATAGTGTTGGAAGTCCTACCCTCAGCAGTCAGACAACAAGAAGAAATAAAAGGCATCCAAATTGGCAAAGAAGAAGTCAAACTTTCACTCTTCACTGATGACACATTACGCTATGTGGAAAACCCGAAAGATCCCACCAAAAAACTGCTAAAGCTGATACATGAATTCAGCAAAGTCGCAGGTATAAAATCAATGTATAGAAATCGATTGCATTTCTATACACCAATGATGAAACAACAGGAAGAGGTATCAGGGAATTGATCCCATTTGCTGTTGCACCGAAACCATAAAATACCAAGATCTGTTCGCTAAAAACTATAGAAACGTTAGTAAAGCAGCAAAGACATGAAGAAATGAAAAAATATTCCATGATCATGGATCAGAAGAACAAATATTGTCAAAGTGTCTCTACTACCCAAGGCAGTCTACACATTCAACGCAATCCCAATCAAGACAGCACCAGCATTCTTCACAGAGCTAGAGCTAACAATCCTAAAATTTGCATGGAACAAAAAAAGACCCCAAAGTAATGTTGAATAAGAAAACCAAGGCTGGAGGCATCACAATCCCGGACTTCAAGCTGTATTACAGAACTGTAATCTAATCAAGACAGTATGGTATTGGCACAAAAAACAGATACACAGATGAATGGAATAGAATGGAGAACCCAGAAATGGACTCAATCAGAAGATGGCCAACTAATCTTCAACAAAGCAGGAAAGAGTATCCAATGGAAAAAAGACAGTCTCCTTAGCAAATGGTGCTGGGAGAACTGGACAGCAACATGCAGAAGAATGAAACTGGACCACTTTGTTACACCATACACAAAAACAAATTCAAAATGAATGAAACTAAATGTGAGGTAGGAAACCATCAAAATCCTAGGGGAGAAAACAAGCAGCAACCTCTTTGACCTTGACCGCAGCAACTTCTTACTTGAAATGTCTCTGAAGGCAAGGGAAATAAAAGCAAAAATGAACTCTTGGGACATCATCAAGATAAAAAGTTTCTGCCCAGCAAAGGAAACAATCAACAAAACTAAATAGCCACTGACAAAATGGGAGAAGATATTTGCAAATGACATATTGGATAAAGGGTTAGTATCCAAATTCTATAAAGAACTTACCAAACTCAACACATGAAAAACAGATAATCCCATGAAGAAATTGGGGAGAAGTCATGAATAGACACTTTTCCAAAGAAGACATCCAGAGGGGGGAAAAATCACACAGGAAAAGATGTTCAACATCGCTCATCATCAGGCAGATACAATCAAAACCACATTGAAGATACCGCCTCACACTGGTCAGAGTGGCTAAAAGTAACAACTCAGGAAACAAGGGTAGGATGTGGAGAAAGGGGAATCCTTTTGCACTGTTGGTGGGAATGCAACCTGATGCGGCCACTCAGGAAAACAGTGTGGAGGTTTCTCAAAAAGTTAAAAGTAGAATTACTCTACGATGCAGCTATAGCACTACTGGAAATTTATCCCAAGGATACAGGAGTGCTGATTTGTAGGGGTGCATAAATCCCAGTGTTTACAGCAGTGGTTATCAACAGTATCCAAATTATGGAAAGAACCCAAATGTCCATTGACTGATGAATGGATAAAGAAGATGTGATATATATATATATATATATATATATATATATATATATATATATATATATATATATACACAATGTGTATATATATATATATACACATTGTGTGTATATATATATATATATATATATATATATATACACACACAATGGAATACTATTAGATGATGAAAATGAATGTAACCTTGACGTTTGCAGCAACGTGGATGGAACTGGAGGGTATTATGCTAAGTGAAATAAGTTAGTCAGAAAAAGATATCATATGATTTTACTCATATGTGGAATTTGAGGAACTTAACATAAGACCATAGGGAACAGAAGGAAAAAAATGGTGCAGAAAGGGAGGCAAACCGTAAGAGACTCTTAAATACAGTGAACAAACCGAGGGTTAATGGTGGTCGTGTCTTGACAGCATAGGGGGGAGGTGGGTGATGTGCACTGAGGAAGGTGTTCTTTGGGATGAGCACTGGGTGTCTTATGTACATGATGAATCATGGGAACTGACTCCTGAAGCCGGAGTCAATAAATTAAAATAAATTAAAAATGATATAAAAGAGTTGATGGTAACTTGTCCTTGTGTTGTTGTGATAATTAAATGAGTTAATATGTGTATACAGGTATTCTATGCTCATTGCATACTAGGTTGTGTACTGAGGGCTTCATGTGCATTTATTTTTTTATTTTTTAAAAGTGTTTATTTTTGAGAGAGTGTATGCGCTAGCGGGGGAGGGGCAGAGAGAGACAGGGGCAGAGAGAGACAGGGACAGAGGATCCAAAGCCTGGTGTGGGGCTCTTAACTCCTGAACTGTGAGATCATGACCTGAGCCAAAGTCAGACATTTAACCGACGGAGCCACCCAGGTGCTCCATTGTGTGCATTTAATCTGTGTATTGTAACTGAGGTAGGAATAGTGACCATCTCACTATATAAATGAAGCAAACTGATGGCTAGAGAAGGTTAAATAATTTTTTTCAGAAGCTCTCAATTTGTAAAAACCTACGCCAGGATTTCAAGTCAGACAGTTTGGTTCCAAAGCTGGAGATTTTACCTAAACTTGTAGAAAAGGAAAGGAAATACGGAGTCTAATTAGGGAAGGACGCGTGATGTAGTTTGTGCATAAAACATTTGTAGTGGATGTGGGGTACTAGTGACGACCGGATATATATATTCTTGAATACATATGTATGTACTTAAGAAATACAAGAGGATGTACATAAGACTAGCTATAGCTCCACTAGCTTCTGTGTGTGTGTGTGTGTGTGTGTGTGTGTGTGTGTAGGTGTGAGGAAATCTTATTAAGAATGTCAGAACCAGGGGTGCCTGGATGGCTCTGTCGGTTAAGCGTCCAACTGTGTTTTTTTTTTTTTTTTAAGTTTATTTATTTTGAGAGAGAGAATGCATGAGTGGGAGAGGGGTGGAGAGAGAGAGGGAGGAGAGAGCAAGAATCCCAAGCAGGCTCCCCACAGTTTGGAGCCAGACTTAGGGCTTAACCTTCAAACTATGAGGTCATGACCTGAGCTGAAGTTGGAAGCTTAGCTGACTGAGCCATTCAAGTGCCCTAAGCATCCTACTCTTGATTTCACAGTCGAGTTTGAACCCTGTGTCAGGGTCCACGCTTGGCATGGAGCCTGCTTGAGATTCTCTCCCTCTGCCCCTCCCCAGCTTGTGCACATGTGCGCACACTTTCTCAAAAACAATGCCAGAACCCTACTCCTAGAAATCTTGCGCTGACTAGGGTTCTAAGAGCAGCTGGTGAGCAAAGGGTGGGGAGGATCTATCCCTCAAGGAGCAGACCGGATCCATGAAATAGCTGAAAAAAGCAGCATTTGGGGGTGAAACTGGACTAATGGCAAAAGAGGATGAACTAGGCCGAGAGAGGAAAATCAGTTGCAAGGTTGTTGTCATGCAGAGCAGTTTCCTTTGGGATCACGTCCTGTTCACTAGGACTCATGTGAAAATCACAGTATCATATGCTTTGAAGAAGATTTCAATTCAGTGTCAGCAAGTAAAGAGAAGGCATGAGTAGGAGTGCCTGGGTGACCCAGTCGGTTATGTGTCTGATTTTGGCTCAGGTCATGATCTCATAGTTCGTGAGTTCGAGCCCCGTATCTGGCTCTGTGCTGATAGCTTGGAGCCTCGAGCCTGCTTTGAACTCTGTGTCTCTCTGCTTCTCCCCTGCTTGCTCTCTCTCTCTCTTTCAAAACTAACCTAAAAAAAAAAAAAAACTTTAAGAGAAGGCGGAATCCTTCTGTTATTCCCTAGAAGAACGAACTGACACCCTCCTGGACATTCATTGTGGGGGTACGTGGCAGAGGAGGGATCCTCCCATGTATTACACTCTTTTGTAAGACAAGCATGAGAAAAGCCTTATTGATGGGGAGACGCAAACTGCTTAGGCACCAAGCATCCCAGGCTAGAGTGTCAGCTCTTCAGTGGATGTGATGAGCAGATGTATACACTGGCCCCTGATGACCCGTGTCTACTGGTAATCACTCCCTTATGAAATCTCCTCCCTGGAGGGCTGGATGTAGTGACTTGCTTCTAACTAATAGAATATGGGAAAGGTGAAAAGATATTATCTCCACGAGTAGGGTATAAAAGTCTGTGACTTTCATCTTGCAAGGAGACTCTCTCCTTTATTATTGTCGTTGTTGAGGCAAACTCTAATGTTGGAGAGACCTGTGTGGTAAAAAGCTGAGAGTGGCTTCTAATAGCCAGTGAAGTTTCAGGACCTTAGTCCAGCAATCCTCAAGGTACTGAATCCTGCCAACAAATATGTAAGTAAGTGCATTTGAAAGAAGAATGCTGGTGGTATTTTGATAGGGATCACATTAAATGTATAGATTGCTTGGGGCGCCTGGGTGGCTCAGTAGGTTAAGCATCTGACTTTTGCTCAGGTCATGATCTCACGGTTCATGAGTTCAAGCCCTGCGTTGGGCTCTGTGCTAACACCTCAGAGCCTGGAGCCTGCTTTGGATTCTGTGTCTCTGTTTCTCTCTGCCCCTCCCCTGCTCACGATCTCTCTCTCCACCACCCCCTCCCAACTAAAAATAAGCATTACAAAAAATTTTTTTAAATGTATACACTTTGGGAAGTGTAGTCATTTTAACAATGTTTGTTCTTCCAATCCTTGAGCACAGTTGTGTTTCCATTTCTTTGTGTCCTCTTCAATTTTTTTCATAAGTGTTCTGTAGGTTTCGGCATACAGATCTTTTACCTCTTTGCTTAGGTTTCTTCCTTGGTATCTTAGGGTTTAGGTGCAATTGTAAATGGGATCGATTCCTTGATTTCTCTTCTGCTTCATTGGCGTATAGAAATGAAACCGATTTGTGTACATTGATTTTTTTATCCTGCGACTTTGCTGAATTAATGTAGAGTGTCATGTCATCTGCGAAGAGTGAAAGTTTGACTTCTTCCTTGCCCATTTGGATGTCTTTTATTTATTTTTGTTGTCTAGGACTTTCAGTATTATGTTGAATAATAGTGGTGAGAGTGGACATCTCTGTCATGTTCCTGACCTTAGGGAGAAAACTCAGTTTTTCCCCATTGAGGATATTAGCCTCAATGGCTAATGATCTTTTGCATTTGCCATTATGATGTTGAGGTATGTTCCTTCTATCCCTACTTTCTTGAGGGTTTTTATCAAGAAAGGATTCTGTATTTTGTTAAATGCTTTTTCTACATCTGTTGACAGCACTATATGGTTCTTATCTTTTATTTTATTAACGTGGTGTATCACACTGAGATATTTGAGGATACTGAACCAGCCCTGCAGCCCAGGAATAAATCCCACTTGATTATGGTGAGTAATTGTTTTAATGTGCTGCTGAATTTGATTCGCTAGTATCTTCTTGAGGATTTTTGCATCCATGTTCATCAGGGAAATTCGTTTGCAATTCTCCTTTTCAGTGGGGTCTTCGGTTTTGGAATCAAGGTAATACTGGCCTCGTAGAATGAGTTTGGAAGTTTTCTTCCCATTTCTGTTTTTTGGAACATCTTCAAAAGAATGCGTATTAACTCTTTTTTAAATGTCTGGTAGAATTCCCATGGTTAAGCATCCGGCCCTGGACTCTTATTTGTTGGCAGATTTTTTATTACTGATACAGTCTCTTTACTGGTCATGGTTCTGTTCAAATATTCTGTTTCTTCCTATTTCCGTTTTGGTAGTTTATGTGTTTCTAGGAATTTATCCATTTCTTCCAGATTGCCCAATTTGTTGCCATATAATTGCTCGCTCATAATATTCTTATTATGTTATTATTCTTTGTATTTCTGCAATGTTGGTTGTGATCTCTCCTCTTTATTCATGATTTATTTATTTGGGTTCTTTTTCATTTTGATACACCTGGCTAGGTGTTTATCAATTATGTTAATTCTTTCAAAAAGCAATGCCTAGTTTCATTGATCTGTTTTGGTGTGTTTTTTAATTTTGATGCCATTGATTTCTGCTCTAATCTTTATTATTTCCCTTCTTCTGTTGGTTTGGGGTTTTATTTGCTGTTCTTTTTCTAGCTTCTTTAGGTGTAAGGTTAGGTTGTGTATTTGTGACATTTGTTTCTTTGGAAAGGCCTAGATTGCTATATACCTCTCTTTTAAGACCGCCTTTGCTGCATCCCAAAGGTTTTGGACTGTTTTGTTTTCTATTTTCATTGGTTCCCATATACTTTTTAAATTTCCTTTTTAACTTCTTGATTAATCCATTCATTCTTCAGCAGGATGTTCTTTACCCCCTGAGTATCTGTGGCCTTTCCAAATTTTTTCTTGGGCTTAATTTCAAGTTTCATAGCATTGTGTTCTGAAAATAAGCATAGTATGAGCTCTATCTTTTTGTACTTGTTGAGGGCTGATCTGTGTTCTCATTCTGGAGAATGTTCCCTGTGCACTTGAGAAGAGAGGAACATGCATTCTGCTGCTCTAGGATAAAATATTGTAAATATATTTGTTAAGTCCACCTGGTCCAGTGTGTTATTCAAAGCCATTGTTTTCTTGTTGATATTCTGCTTAGATGATTTGTCCATTCCTATAAGTGGGGTGTTGAAGTCCCTTACATCAGTATTATTACAGTATTAATAGATAGTATTTAGTATTATTATCAATGAGTTTCTTTGTGATTGACTGATTTATATATTTGGGTGCTTCAATTTGGGGGCATAAATATTTATAATTGTTAGGTCTTCTTGGTGGATAATCCCCTTAATTATGATATAATGCCCTTCTTCATCTTTTGTTACGTCTTTGATTTAAATTCTAGTTTGTCTGCTCTAAGTATCACTACTCTGGCTTTCTTTTGATGTCTGTTAGCATGATAGATGGTTCTCTCTCCTCTCACTTTCAAACTGCAGGTGTCTTTAAGCCTGAAATGAGTATCTCGTAGGTATAATATAGATGGATCTTTTTTTTTTTTAAATCCATCCTCATATCCTATGTCTTTTGATTGCAGCATTTACTTGATTTACTTTCAGAGTAATTATTGAAATATGAATGTAGTGCCATTGTGTTGCCTGTTGAATTGGTGTTTCTGGTGATATTCTCAGGTCCTTTCTAGTTTCTGTTGCTTTTGGTCTTTTTTGTTTTGTTTTGTTTTGTTTTCTTCCACACAAAGAGTTCCACATAAGATTTCTTGCAGGGCTGATTTAGTGGTCATGAACTGCTTTAGTTTTTGCTTGCCTGGGAAACTCTATCTCTTCTTCTATTCTGAATGACAGCCTTGCTGGATAAATAATTCTTGGCTACTATTTTTCCCATTCAGCACATTGAATATGTCCTGCCTCTCCTTTCTGGCTTGCCAGAATTCTATGGACAGATCTGCTGCCAATCTGATTTGTCTTCCCTTTGTGATTAAGGACTTTTTTCTCTTACAGCTTTCAAGATTCTTTCCTTGTCTGTATTTTGTGAATTTGACTATGATATGCCTTGGTGATGGTCGGTTTTTTGTTCAATGTAATAGGAGTTCTCCGTGCTTCTTGAATAATGATATATGTGTCCTTCCCCAAATTAGGGAATTCAGCTATAATTTGCTCACGTAAACCTGCCCTTTTTTTGTCTCTTCATCTTCTGGGACTATTATAATATGAATGTTAACTCCTCTTTAATAAGTTGCTGAGTTATTTAAGTCTTGTATTAATGATTTTTTTTATCATGATCTTTGGGCTTTGTTTCCCTCTTTTTTAAATAATTTTATTTCTGTATCACTGATTCACTGCTCTGCTTCATCCATCTTCACCATCATTGCATCCATTTGAGATTTCATCTTGGTTATAGCATTTTGAATTTTGGCCAGACTAGATTTTAGTTCTTCGATCTCAGCCACAAGGGATTCTCTGGTGCCTCTATGCTTTTTTCAACCCTAGCTAGTATTTTTTTTTTTTTTAATTTTTTAATTAAAAACATTTTTTTTTTTTTGTATTTGAAATCAAGTTAGTTATAGTGTTGGTTTCAGTAGTACAACCCTGTGATTCATCACTTATATATAACACCCAATGCACATCCCAGCAAGTGCCCTCCTTATGCCCATCACCCTTTTAGCCCATCGCCTCACCTGTATCCCCTCCAGCAATCCTCAGTTTGTTCTCTCTATATAAGAGTCTTTTATGGTTGCCTTCCTCTCTGTTTTTATCTGATTTTTCCTTCCTTTCCCCTTTGTTCATCTGATTTGTTTCTTCAATTCCACTTATGATGGAAATCACATAATACTTGTCTTTTTCTGACTGACTGACTGACTTATTTTGCTTAGCATAATAAGCTAGTTCTATCACATTGTTACTAATGCCAAGATTTCATTCTTTTTTTTTTTAACGTTTATTTATTTTTGAGAGACAGAGAGAGTGTGAGCAGGGGAGGGGCAGAGAGAGAGGGAGACACAGAATCTGAAGCAGGCTCCAGGCTCTGAGCCATCAGCACAGAGCCCGATGCGGGGCTCGAACTGACAAACCGTGAGATCATGACCTGAGCCGAAGTCGGCCGCTTAACCGACTGAGCCACCCAGGTGCCCCAAGATTTCATTCTTTTTGACTGGGGAGTAGTATTCCATTGTGTATTTATACCTTATCTTCTTTATCCATTCCTCAGTTGATGGAAATTTGAGCTCTTTCCATAATTTAGCTATTGTCGATCCCAGCTAGTATTCTTTTTTTATTTTTAATTTATTTATTTTTAAATTTGCATCCAAGTAAGTTAGCATATAGTGCAACAGTGATTTCAGGAGTAGATTCCTTAATGCCTCTTACCCATTTAGCCCATCCACCCTCCCACAACCCCTCCTGCCCTCTGTTTGTTCCCTATGTTTAAAAGTCTCTTATGTTTTGTCCCCCTCCCTGTTTTTATATTATTTTTTCTTTCCTTCCCTTATGTTCATCTGTTTTGTACTTTAATTTGTCATATGAGTGAAGTCATATGATGTTTGTCTTTGACTGACTGGTGTCGTTTAGCATAATACCTCCAGTTTCATCCACGTAGTTGCAAATGGCAAGATTTCATTCTTTTTGATTGCTGAGTGATACTCCATTGTGTGTGTGTATGTATATATATACCACATCTTCTTTATCCATTCATCACTTTGGCTATTGTTGGTAGTGCTGCTATAAACATTGGGGTGTTTAGAAACAGCACATCTGTATCCCTTGGATAAATAGCTAGTAGTGCAATTGTTGGGTCGTAGGGTAAGTTTTTCCCTATTGAGGAGGATATTAGCATTGGGTCTTTCATATATGGCTTTTATGATCATGAGGTATGATCCTTCTATCCCTACTTTGAGGGTTTTAATCAAAAAAGGATGTTGGATTTTGTCAAATGCTTTCTTTTATTAATTTGATGTATCACATCGATTGTTTTGTGGATACTGAACCAGCCCTGCATCCCAGTATAAGTCACACTGTGTTGGTGAATAATACTTTTAATGTATTGTGGATCTGGTTGACTAGTATCTTGCTGAGAACTTTTATATCCATGTTCATCAGCAAAATTGGTCTGTAGTTCCCCATTTTAGTGTAGTCTCTGTCTGGTTTTGGAGTCAAGGGAATGCAGGTTTCATAGAATGAGTTTGGCAGTTTTCCTTCCATTTCTGTTTTTTTGGAATAGCTTCAAAAAAATCGGTGTTAACTCTTCTTTATTTCTTTTAACCTTTTTTTTTTAACATTTATTTATTTTTGAGAGACAGAGCATGAGCAGGGGAGGAGCAGAGAGAAAGACACACAACACAGAATCTGAAGCAGGCTCCAGGCTCTGAACTGTCAGCACAGAGCCCGACACGGTATTCAAAACCATGAACTGTGAGATCATGACCTGAGCTGAAGTTGGATGCTCAACCAGCTGAGCCACCCAGGCACCCCAACTATTCTTTAAATGTTAGGTAGAATTTCACTGGAAAGCCATCTGGTCCTGGACTCTTGTTTTTTGTAGAGATTTTTTATTACTAATTTGATTTCTTTACTGGTTATGGATGTTTTCACATTTCCTATTTCTTCCTATTTCAGATTTGTTAGTTTATATGTTTCTAGGAATTTGTTCATTTCTTCCACATTGCCCATTTTATTAGCGTATAGTTGCTTGTTGTATTCTCTTATTATTGTTTGTATTACTGCTGTATTGGTTGTGACCTCTCCTCTTTCATTCTTGATTTTATTTATCAGGGTCCTTTCTTTTCTGTTTTTGTTCAGATTAGCTAGGGGTTCATCAATTTTGTTAATTCTTTCAAAGAACCAGCTCCCTGTTTCATTCATCTGTTCTGCGACTTTTTTGGTTTCGATAGCATTGATTTCTGCTCTAATCTTTATTATTTTGTGTCTTCTGCTGGTTTTGGGTTTTATTTGCTGTTCTTTTTCCAGCTCCTTGAGGTGTAAGGTTAGGTTGTTTATCTGACACCTTCCTTTTTTCTTTAGGAAGGCCTGGATTGCTATATACTTCCCTCTTATGACTGCCTTTGCTGTGTCCCAGAGGTTTTGGGCTGTGGTGTTATCATTTTCATTGGCTTCCATGTACTTCTTAATTTCCTCTTTAACTTCTTGGTTAGCCCATTCATTCTTTAGTAGGATGTTCTTTAGTCTCCAATTATTTGTTATCTTTCCAAAGTTTTTCTTGTGGTTGATTTCGAGTTTCATAGTGTTGTAGTCTGAAAATATGCATGATATGATCTCAATCTTTGTACTTGTTGAGGGCCAATTTGTGTCCCAGTATGTGATCTATTCTGGAGAACGTTCCATGTGCACTGGAGAAGAATGTGTATTCTGCTGCTCTAGGATGAAATGTTGTAAATATATTTGTGAAGTCCACCTGGTCCAGTGTGTCTTTCAAAGGCATTGTTTCTTTGGTGATTTTCTGTTTAGATGATCTGTCCACTGCTGTAAGTGGGGTGTCGAAGTCCCCTACTATAATGGCATTATTATTGATGAGTTTATGTTTGTGATTAATTGATTTATATATTTGGATACTTCCATGTTTGGAGCATATATGTTTACATTTGTTACATTTTCTTGATAGATAGATCCCTTAATTATGATATAATGCCCTTCTTCATCTCTTATTACAGTCTTTATTTTAAAACCTAGATTGTCTGATATAAGTATGGCTACTCTGGCTTTCTTTTGTCGATCATTAGCATGATAGATGATTTTCCATCCCCTTACTTTCAATCTAAAGATGTCTTTAGGTCTAAGGTGGATCTCTTGTAAACAGCATATAGATGGATCTTGTTTTCTTTTCCATTCTCTTACCCCGTCTCTTTTGATTGGAGCATTTAGGCCATTGACATTTAGAGTGAGTATTAAAAGATATGAATTTATTGACATTATGTTGCCTGAAGAGTTGCAGTTTCTGGTGATGTTCTCTGGTCCTTTCTAGTCTTTGTTGGTTTCAGTGGTTTTTTTTTTTTTTTGGTCTTTTTGTCTTTTTCTCCCCTCAGAGAGTACCCCTTAAAATTTCTTGCAGGACTGGTTTAGAGGTCATGAGCTTTAATTTTTACTTGGGAAACTTTTAATCTCTCCTTCTATTTTGAATGACAGCCTTGCTGAATAAAGAGTTCTTGGCTGCGTATTTTTCTGATTCAGCACATTGAGTATATCCTGCCACTCCTTTCTAGCCTTGCTATGTTTATGTTCATAGGTCTGCTGCAAACCTGATCTGTCTTCCTTTGTAGGTTAAGACCTTTTTTTCCCTTGCCACTTTCATGATTCTTTCCTTGGCTGAGTATTTTGTGAATTTGACCGTGATATGCCTTATTGATGTTCGGTTTTTATTGAATCTAATGGGAGTCCTATGTGCTTTCTGGGTTTTGATGTCTGTGTCTTTCTCTGGTTAGGAAAGTTTTCTGCTCTGATTTTCTCACATAAACCATCTACCCCTTTTTCTCTCTCTTCAACTTCCGGGACCCCTATGATTCTGATACTTTTCCTTTTTAATGAATCACTGAATTTTCTAATTCTTAAATTATGCTTCTTTTGCCTAAGTTTCCCTCTATTTCTGCTTCATTGTTTTCCAATAGTTTGTCCTCTATATTGATGATTCACTGCTCTGCTTCATCCGTCCTTGTTGCCATGGCATCTATTTGAGATTGCAGATCAGTTACATCATTTTTTATTTCATCCTGAGTAGCTTTTACTTCTTTTATCTCTGCAGAAAGGGATTCTAATCTATTTTCTACCCCAGCTAGTACTCTTACTATTTTGATTCTAAATTCTGGTTCAGACATCTTGTTTGTATCTGTGTCGATTATGTCTCTGGCTGTCGTTTCTTCCTCTTCTTTCTTTTGAGGTTATTTCTTTTGTTTCATCATTTTGAAGGAAGAAAAGGAATTAGTTAAAAAAAATTGTAGTTAAAAAATTAAAAACAACACACAAAAAAATCAAAGGATACTAGATCCAAGGTGTTTTTGGTCTGGTTGTTGAAAGTATCTTGATAGGTTAAAGAAAAAAGGGAAAGATAAAAAGCAAAAAAAAGCAAAAAAAAGAAAACATTTGAAAATTTGAAAAGATGAGTACAGTAAAATAGAATAAAATGAAATGATGGAAGGAAAATAGAATTTTAAAAATTTACATAAAAGTAAAAAATAAAATTAAAAGTCTTTTTAATAAAAATGGAAAATAAAAGTAAATTTTTTCTTCCTCTATATTCAAGAATAAGAAAAACAAAATTGAATAGATGGACCAGCAAACCGACTGAAATATGATTGAAATTTACATCGGTTTCCCCTAGAAGTCAAACTATGAAGTATAGTCTGTAAACTAAGCACGTGGAGAGAATTGTGGTGTCTTGAAGAATGAGATTGGCCCAGTTTGGAAGGGTTTAGTGTATGGGCTTCATTCTCCTCTAGATGGCGCTGTTTAGCTTTCTGGAGTGGATTATTGTAGAGCATGTAGGCATGTATATGCTTGCATGGGAGTGGTGAAATGTGTCACCCAGCTACCCAGTCTCTTCTATCAGAATTGTGTGCTCTCCCCGACTGGCAATTGAGCACCTATCTTTGTCAATGGCTTCTATCCATTCCCCACTTTTACACTGTCCATGACCAAGCCATCAGGCTGCCAGATGGCACCTCCCTCCTGAGTTTTATCATAGATGCAGCTGTGTTTCCCAACCCCTCACTTTGAGTCTTTGACCCGTTCTGACCCTCCGGGTGAGAGTCTCACCGAGCAATGGCCAGGTGCCTGCCCCCAGGAACATTCGCAGGACCATGCCGCTGGCTGATGCCCAGAGACTGCAGTTGGGTGCTCGTCCACCCCAGAAAAAGCTCACATGATCGTGCAGCAGTGGCATTTTATGAAGTATGGTAAATCACAACACGCTTCTGGCACTAGGCTTCCCCCTTAATGTCCTTGTTCCAGTATCAGCGAATGTGGTGTTCTCTAGGGTCCTCTGGGGCCTTTGTCTATGGGGTAGCCGCACAGCCTCTACCAAATATCCTCCCAGCAGGTGAACTGCCTCTCCCCATGTGGCCCTCGGACCCCTTGGACCTCACTCTCTGCTCCTGGGGATTTGCCCTTCCCACCAGAGCACCTCCAAGTATTGAGCTGCAGAGTTTCTGCACTCCCCCTGTTTGTAGAGTCTTAATGGAAATTAAACCCTCTCCTTTCTTCTTTCTTCCCTTTTTGTTCAGTCCCATGCGTATTCTTTCTGTCCAACCGCTTTTGGTGGGAGAGGGGATGCTTTCCCATACTCTCCCCCTGTCTCTGTCCTCTCTCCACAAGCAAAAACAGCTCCTTGTCCTCCACAGCTTCTTTCTCCCCCACTTCACCTCTCCACACCACGTACCTGCTGAGTTCTGTGGTTCAGGTTGTGCATATTGTTGTGCTAATCCTCAAATCAGTTTTCTAGGTGTGCAAGATGGTTTAGTGTTGATCTGGCTACATTTCAGGGATGAGTGACACCAAAAAAACTTACATACTATTCGGCCATCTTGCCAACTCCCCCTTTTTAAAATGTTTTTTATTTTATTTTTGAGAGAGAGAGACAGAACCTGAGCAGGGTAGGGGCAGAGAGAAAGGGAGACACAGAACTTGAAGCAGACTCCAGGCTTTTCACAATGTCAGCACAGATCCCAACATGGGGTTCGAACCCACCAACCATAAGATCATGACCTGAGCTGAAGTCAGATGCTTAACCACTGAGCCACACAGGTGTCCCCCAGCTAGTATTCTTTAATTGCAGTTCTAAATTCTAGTTTAGACATCATACTTATGTTTGTGTTGATTAAATCCCTGGCTGTCATTTCTCCCTATTCTCTCTTTTAGGGTGAATTCTTTCTTTTCATTTTAGAGAAAGAAAAAAATTAATAAAGTAAAAAATTGAAATTAAAATATTAAAACAAAACCAAATAAAGTAAAGGAGTCTAGATCCTAGGTGTGTTTTGGTCTGCTTATTGAGAGAAGCTTGATGAAAAGAGGAAAAGGAGAAAAGAAAAAAACTTTTAAAAAATTAAAAAAATTTAAAATATTTAAAATAATAAAATAGGACAAAAGAAAATATAAAAATTTGCTGCTTTTGTAACCAAGAACGAAAAAAAGATAAAGAAAAAAATTAACATAAAAACAGAAGCAATGAAATCTAACAAATGAACAAGCAAACAAAATGAAACTCGAATGAAGCTAGCTCCATTTTCCCTAGAACTGAAATTTTGTAGCACACAATGGTCTGTATTTGTGCTGGTCTCCTAGGGGATGTGCCTGGAGGACACAGATGGGCGGGGCTTGGTTTAACAGTTCTGTTTTCCACTTGATGCTGCTTAGCTCCCCGGGGTCAATTGGTATGGGTGTGCTGGAGGTGAAAATGGCTTCACCCTGCTCTCTAGTCACCAGTAGAGGAATTTCAAGCCATCACAGATGCGCAATCAAGCACTCCTTCTTTGTCTCAGGCTTCCATCTGCTTCCCGCCTTTATCCTGTAATTGCCCAAGCTGTCTGCCTGCCAGGTAGTGCCCCCCTCCTGAGTTTTATCTCGAATGGGTCTGTGTTTCAAAACCACACAGTTCAGATACACCCCTCAACCCCCACCTTTGGCTGGGACATGCATCGATTCTCTGGGGGAAGGTCTTACCGAGCAATGGCCAGGTACCAACTCGTCCCAGAAAAATGTTCTGATGAACGCACAGCAACAGAGGCTCAGAGTTCACGGTAAATCACAACACATAGATGGCACACAGCAGGTTTTGCTGCACTTACCTGGCATCTTTGTCCCAATATCAGTGAATGTAGCAGCTCTCTGGGTTCTGCTTGGACTTTTGCCTGCTGGGAGGCCGTATTGCTTCTACCAAATGCACTCCCAACCAGAGGAACCTCTTCTCCCTGTATGGCACAGAGGACTCTCAGACCTCACTGCCTGCTCCCAGGGATTACCTCTGCTTCCTTGCTGGAGTACCACCAGGCACTGAGTTCTGATACTTTAGACCCTCCACTCCCTGTTTATAGAAACTGGCAGTGTTGAAACCCTCTCCTTTCTCCCCATCAATGATTTTGAGGAACAGATTTCTTGTCCAGTCCCCTGTGAGTGTTTTCACTCTTTTTTGCTCTATTTCTCTCCAGCTACTTTCAGGGGCAGGAATTTTCTTTTTTTTAAATTAAAAAAAAATATTTTATTTATATTAGAGAGAGAAACAGAGAGAGACAGAGCACAAGTGGGAGAGGGGCAGAGAGAGAGCTGTCAGCACAGAGCCCGACATGGGGCTCAAACCCACGACTCGTGATATCATGACCTGAGCCAAAGTCGGACACTTAACTGACTGAGCCACCAGGTGAGGGGCAATATTTTTCTTATGTGATCCTGATGCACTGCACTCTGTACTCCTTTCTCTTTCTCTCTCTGTCTGAAAACAGCTTTCTACCCTCTGCAGCACCATGGCTTTCTCTCCCCCAGTTCACCTCTCCACACCATGTACCTGCCAAGTTCTTTTGCTCATATTATGCAGATTGTTACGTTAATTCTCAGATCAATTTCCTAGGTGTTCAAAATGGTTTGATGTTGATCTAGCTGTGTTTCAGAGATTCAACAAGCTCAGGGTCCCCATTCTACTCTGCCCTGTGCTACTTCATTATTATTGTGTGGAAATGTAACATATTTTTGTATATTCATTTTGTATCCTACAACTTTACTGAACTCATGTACTCTGATAGGATTTTCTATATATGGTATCATGTCATCTGTAAATAGTGACAGTTTTACTTCTTCCTTACCAATTTGTATACCTCTTATTTCTTTTTCTTGTCTAATTGTTGTGGCTAGGTCTTCCAGTAGTTGTTGAATAAGAGTGTCTTGTTCCTGATCTGGTTGTGGGGCCTGCTGTGCTGATTCTCAGGCAGTCTTGCCCTAGTGGAGATAGCCCTGTAGGGTGCAGGTAGCCTCAGTCTCCACTTGGTGGCGGTCTTTTGCTCACTTAAGTAGGTCATACTGTTGGGCTGGGTAAAAATGTCCTTGCCCTGTTCTCATGTCCCAGGTGCAGAAAGCTCATGCCTGCCACTCTTCAGAAAGCCCTCACAGAAAAGCAAACAATCACCTCTCTTGTTTCACTGGCTTCTGCCAAATCCCTGCCTTCATCCTGCGTTGGTCAGAGGTGTCTACCTGCAAGACTGCACACCACTCCTGTGTTTTAGCTCAGATGCCCAGCAGGGTTTTACTCCATTTATTAGAGATCTGTGCAGCATGGGTCCACACTAATTCTGTGGGGGAGTGTCTTGCTGTGCTGTGGCTGGCACCGTCTTGTCCCAGAAATCGGTTGTTACCATGCAGCAGTTCAGAATTTATGGTAAAGCACAGCAGAAAGTCAGCACCAAGGCTTGCTGCCCTCTGCTAGCATTCCTTTTTCCTAGGTTAGTGAATGGAGCAGCTCATTGGCGCCTGCTGGATCTTTTGTGTCTGGAAACGCCTCTCCCAAATGCACTCCATGCAGGGGAACTGCTTCTCTCCATGTGACCCAGGGGACCTTCAGAACACGCTGCCTGCTCCCAGGTCTCCCCTCTCCTTCCCCATGGGAGCACGGGAGCACCACCAAGCCTGCCAGTCATGATCTTGGCGATGGCATGGATCTCCAAAACTTGACCGCATTCAGCTATTTATAAAAACTTGCAGCTGTCAGCTTCTCTCATTTTACCAGTCAATGGTTTTGGGAAAGAGTTTTTCTTATGCAATTACCTGCTCACACTTTCACACTCTCTCTCTTTCTCTCTCACTCCTGTCTTCATGATCAGGGCTCCTTCTATCCCAGCATCTATAGCTTTTCTCTCCCCCAAATGAAATTTCCGTAGCTCCTATCTTCCATGATGTGTCCGTTTTTTTACCTCTAATTGTGCATTTTTGCTGTCTTAATCCTTATCGACTTCTTGGGAGTCAATGTTTGATTGTTCTTTTTCAGTGTCTGTACCTTTTATCAAAACTGTAAATATTGTTACAGGAATTTTTGCTATTTCAAAGACTTTACTGTGTGAAGCTAATTTATAGCGCTCTTTAAACTTTTATTTATTTATTTATTTATTTATTTATTTATTTATTTATTTATTTTTAATGTTTATGTTTTGAGAGGGAGAAAGACACAGAGTGTGAGTGGGGGAAGGGCAGAAAGAGGAGACACAGAATCTGAAGCAGGCTCCAGACTCTGAGCTGTCAGCACAGAGCCCAATGCAGGGCTCAAACCCACAAATCATGAGATCATGACCTGAGCCAATGCCGGATGCTTAAATGACCAGACACCCCCAAACCTTTCTTTAGTATTGCTAATGATTTTCACTGAATTTTGAGCACTGACAGAATGTGCTTAGCACTTTAAAGTTTCGCACAGCTTTTGAACACGATTTGCATCTAGTATCATTGGTGCAAAATGAACAGACATTTTAGAATGTCTCCGGACCAGTGGGGGATGCCCAAGAAGTAATCAAATACAGGCACGTAAGATATGTAGTCTGGGAAGAATGGGCCCATGTGCTGAGGACAGCCCCCCCAATCCTGAGTCCCCTGGGCAGTGCCGTGTCACATGCTCTTCTTAGGCCCACCCTGGGTGAAAGTACTCTCAGGAGAGCACAGGGCTCTGGGTTTGTGGAAGTTTTTAAAAATTTTTTTTGCCTCTTTCATACTCGAGATACAGTAGCTGTTAGTATCTATAAATGTTTATCTAGAAATATTGAGTTATAGTCTTGATTAGAGGATGGAGAATCTTTGAAAAAGACTCTTTGAAAGGCTCTTGCTTTGGGGGAAAATGTCAGAATGGGTTCCCACCCCCGTATTGTGGGCCCTGACCTTATCTTTGTTGGCTCCTTCTACCCCCCAGATAAGGAACACTCCCTGCCTGACCCTGGTAGGAAGCCGAACCATGAGGAGTTACGGCATCTTGGTCTTTGGAGTACATGCTTTTTAAGAAACCCTTGCCTTAGCCCTCCCTGTTTTGTCTTCTCTACCCTCCCAGAACACGTATGAGCCACCCCCTCCCCCAGATTGTAACATCACCCTAAGGTGCTGTGTGCCCTGGGCTTCTGCCCTGCAAAAGCACCTTGACCTGGAAGTGTGCCGGGAAGCACTAGACCTAAGACAGAGGGCTTGTGGAAACCAGGCAGAAGGGGATGAAACCATCCAGAAGTAATGGCTATTGTGTTGCTTTCTGGAGATGAGCGGAGATATACATGCCATGTGCAGCATGAAGGGCTCCCTGAGCCCATCACCATGAGATAGGGTAAGGAAGGAGATTAGGAGTGGAGCGACATTTCAGGGTAACAGGAGCCCTTTTAGAGGCTTTCAGCAGAGTCTGGGCACAGAGACACCCCTCATTTTTCCTTTCCTCCTCAGATCCATTTTTCCACCCCACCATGCTCATCAAGCAACATCTACTGGCCAGGTTCTCCTTGGTACTCTCATCATTGGGATTGTTTAGACAGCAGTTTAGATTGTTGGAAGTATAGTTGCTAGAGGTGTGCTCTGGAACAACAACTCTGGGGAAGAGATCTAGGTTTCCTCATTCCAATCTAGAACTCTCTAACCCTAGGGTTCCTTTGAAACTCCTTCTCCTGTTAATTCTGAAGGAAATATGAAGACATTCTTCTGTGCAGCAAAACCTGGTCTGTGTGTTTTGCAGGGGGGCAGTGTCTCCTGGCTGGTAGGAGGGCAGCTAGAAGAAGGTAGGAGGCTGGAGACCTGCTGGACCCTCAGAGTCTCAATACCAGGTGGATAATGCACATGGTTGCCTCTGCATTCCCGGATCTTGATCCAATTCATATCTCCTGCTATTTCACTTAGGAGGGTTCCGGAGCAGGCATGGATGAGATCCAGGAAGTACCAGAGTTCCTGGGAAGTAGCTCTCTTTCTGGTGGGACAAAAATTCCCATGTCCTTCTCCTTCAAGATCCTAAATATTTTAAAAAGATGAAGTGGGAGTGAGCCTAGCCCTAATTGAATTGGCAAATGTGAAGGGAGTGTGTTATGTGTGTTTGTGTCTATTTGGGTGGGTTCACAATCCCATAGAAATGTGTATGGGGGGGCACCTGGGTGGTTCAGTTGGTTGGGCATCCGACTTCGGCTCAGGTCATGATCTCACAGTTCGTGGGTTCGAGCCCCACATTGGGCTCCACGCAGACAGTTCAGAGCCTGGAGCCTGCTTTGGATTCTGTCTCCCTCTCTCTCTGCTCCTCCCCCGCTCATGCTCTGTCTCTCAAAAATTAAATAAACATTAAAAAAATTTTAAAATAAAGAAATGTGTATGGGTATTTGTGTGTGGAGGTTTGTATAGATGTGTATAAGTGATCATATACAAGCATGTATGGGTGTTCGTATGTATATGTGCACCTGTGTTTGTTTGAGCATTGCTCTGAGAATTCTTCATTCTTGCCTCCACCCTGGCCATGTCATGGTTGCCTTACTCCCACCTTATGGGTTATAAGTGTCAGAGAGAGACCCCTCACTTTTCCTTTCCTCCTCAGATCCATTTTCCGTCTGCAGCAAGTAAGATGGGCTCAGGGTGATGAGCGATGGGGAGAACTGATACTTGTCATAGTAGGAAGAAGAAAAAAGGAGCTAAATTGGTGGGACTCTTCCTTTCCTGGGTCTTCTTAATAAAAGCATCATACATTGTTTTAAGGGATGTACATGAATTGAATAATTAAAAACCTCCTAATAGCCCTACGAGATAGGGAAAGTTATCAATCCCATTTTACGGGCAGGGAAAGTGAGGGCACTCAGAGGTTGAGTTACTGAGTTTGGCTGAGCCAAGATTCTAACAAAATGGTTGGGCTGCTGAGCCCAAGCGCCCACTGTTAGTTTTTGTTTTTTTGTTTTGTTTTTTGGCTTCTACACACTGTTCACCCGCCTCATTAAGGTTCACTTTAACAACCTCATTCTGTGGTTCTGACAGCTTCTCCTTCTCTAGCATTGAGTCTTGTTGGGAGTATGCGTTTTCCACTGTGCCTGTTGATAAGTCCATGGGGTTTGAAGTGACAGGAGAGTTGGTTCTACATTGGCTGCTGGAGTGTTTTTGCTGGAGGTGGTGGGAATGGAGGCTCACGTCTAGGCTGTAGGGAATCAATGGTGTCTGCATCTGGGCCGAGCGGGGAAGACCAGCCATGGGGGGGGGGCAGAGTTTCTTCATCACTGTTTTTATTCACAGATCGAAAGCACAGCCCTATTTGAGCGTGAGAGACACTGGGGTGACCACTCATGTCCTTCCAATCCCTGCTGCCACTGACTTCTCTTCCAACTGACTTTCTGGTAATACCTGTTCTCCAAGGTGAGAGGTGAGGCAAAGTCCGGCCTCACCCCTGCTCATGGCACTTCCTCCCACCCTGCCTACAGCTTCCTCCTGGTGCCTCCTTAATGGAGTGAGAGGAAAGAACTTGATGTTCATGTTGTAAAGAGAAAGGATGTCTGTCTTCAAGAAAGGGAAGAGCTGCCTTAGGGGGAGAACTGAGTTATTCCTTGTGGGCTGGTGGGCTGAGGGCCTCAGTGTCTTGCTGGATGTAGGCGGGAGGCTGACCTCAGTTTCTCTCTTTCCAACACAGCTGCTTGCCTCAGCAAAGTTTGCAATTTGAGAAGACAGTAGAGAGTCAGCTGGCAAGATGGAAGTCACGATCCAATTTCCAGATCCAGCATCACCACTGCCATATTTTATTGGTTAGAACATAATTCCAGATCCTGCCCACACTCATTGGGAGGATATTCCACAAGGCCATGAGGATCAGGAGGTGGACACTATGGGCCATTATAAGGCCCATATACAGATTATAACTGTATGGGGATGTTCCAGGTGACAAATGGAAAGTATGGAGGGGAGCACAGTCTCTGAACTGGATGTGTTCATTCACAGGCTGCACAATTGCTCACCAACTCTGGGTTCCATGTTGGACAGGATAACCTGCAAAACTGAGCTTATTATCAAAGCAAGGTCTTAGATACAAGAGTCACGCTTTGATTTGGAAAGGCCAGTCTCAACTTTGTTGAACCTGAGAGGTCGTCCTCTCTGATCATTTCCCCCTTCACTTTTCAGACTTCTAAACTCTAGGAAAGCACCATCACTAAACTGAACTGTTTTCTTTCTTTCCTGTGTCATGCTGCCAGAGAATTCCTGGTCTCTCATTATTTCCACCACCCTGCCTCATATGGGATCCCACGAAGTCACTTCTTATGATTCCACTTTGTTCATTTCTTTCCCTTCATCCGGGTTATTTCTTAGTGATTTTTTTCTTGTATTCGTGAGTCGGTTACATTAGGAAATAAGTATTCTCTAACTAAACCTTTCCACTAATTTTTGGACCAAATGGGCAAAGATTCTCTTTCCAAATGTCAGCTCTGCCCCATACAGGGACAAGACACAGTAGTAGGGTTCCTGGAAAGTCAAGGATTAGCACAGAAACTCATCAGCAGGAGACATTTAGGTCACAAAGATATGTACCTGCATCTTCTTTATGTCCCTGGCCTGTGGCACAGCACCTGGCCCACAGTAGGCACTCAATAAGCTTCTGTCTGGAGGCTGTTTCCCCAAAACTCATTATACTAGTTGCATGTACTAAGTTATTCACTCCTCTGTGAATGCGTTCATGTTTCTCTCACCGAGGCCTACCAGACTGCCAGACACCTACTACATGCCTAATACATGTCTGCTAAAAGTGGGACTATCTTTGGTATTTCAAAGTTTATTTCATTTGACTGATAAATGCACAACGTTTGAAAACTTTACATAACATAAAAGAGTATATAGAGTGAATATTCCTCCTCCATGCCATCCATAATTCTTCTAACTCTCTCCCTAGACATAATGGTTGTTACCAGTTTCCATAGTTACATAGAGAAAGATTTCATTTTAGCAGGTGTTTTTTTTTTACCACATACTCCATCTGCATCTTTTCTCAACACTATATTCTGAGACAGCCCCACTGTTAACATACAAACCTGGTTGAAGATTTGATATTGATATTAACATACTGATAATGACAATTCTGTTACTTGTGATTTTTAAAAAATTTAAGTAAAGCAGAAATCATCCTTATTCCATAGTGATAGAATTTCATGGGAGTGCAGGTCACTCAGATTAAAATAGATTTCATTCACCTTCCTCCCATGAGGCGACTTTTATCTGTGTGACTTTTTTCTGCTTTCCCTGCCCTGCTCATGGACCATGAACATGGTCTTAGGTACTCTGGCTCATGCTAATAAGGGCAGCTCACCACTGTGAGCTGGGTTTCTGCTGCACACAACTGACCTAATACATACAGAGGGAGGAGGACTTCCAGGAGTTGGTGGCCGTGGTGGTTTGTTCTGCAGATGAGCAGAGAGATATATACAGGGTGTACCAGTGTGGGCTCCCTGGGACACTGTACTGGGTTGGAAGAAGGGAGAGCTGGGCCCTAGGGGCAGCACAGGAGACTAGAGACTATTCTCATTTTGTAGCCATGGGCTGCCCTGGGGGCATGTTTGGCTCACCAGGTATTACATTTGAGAAACTTCATTTCTTCCCTTCCCTTCCTGTCCTATTACAGAGTTCCCCTGTTCATTCCAGCCAGGATGGCAATCACTGGTGGTGACGTTTCCTCCTCCTTATTCTCTCTGATGACTGTAGCAGTGGAGGTTGAGACTAGAGAAGAAACTCCTTAGATGGAAAAGGAACACAGAGTCATTTGTCTTTGGGTTCCATCAGATCCATATTTACCCAGCCTGGCTTGGTTGGCCCATTGAGACAATTGATTCCACGTCCCTCATATCTTGTGACCCTGTGATCCCATATATACATTACATGACTTCACCTTATTCAGTTTGTTACCAGGAAGTCACTACATCCAGCTTAAGTTCTCAAAGGGGGTATCACACAAGGGCATGAATACCAGAGGATGGGAACATTGGAGTCATCTTGAAGTCTGCCTGCAATAGGGGTGACTTTGGGAACCACCTGAATGCATGGCCTCTCACAGAGCTATGGCTAGAAATGCAGAGATTAGCATAAATGAAGAGTTCCTGTCAAAGATTGTTGGTGATCATGCCCCAGGAATCCAGATCAAAATCATGATGCCAAATATTGTTGCAGTTGGACATGGCATGAGGCTCCACTGTTGGGAGCCATCGTGGGCTCACAGGTTGAGACACCTCCCTGTGTGGAAAAGGCAGAGTCCTGCTGGCCAAAAAGGGCCCCAATACCGCCTCCTTCAAATACCCTTTCAGGCCTGGATTTCTTGAGCAGCCCTGTTGACCTCAAGGGAGGTAATGCTCTTTTGTTTTATGACATTCAAGTAAAAAAGGGAACTTGGATTGTGATGCATTGATGGATAACATCTAAAAGAGACTATGTAAATGTACTCATTGAGAGTTCCACCCTTGCCAGATGGGTTGCACCTCCCACATTATAGTTGAAAGTGTAGCCCTCAAAGCAATGCCCTGATTTCTCCTGTTTACAGATAATTAACATTAAAGCCTTAAGGAAACACCCTGTTCTCTCCCCCCACCATAAATTTATATGTTAATTAACCTGAAACCAACATACAAGATTGAGGAAGTTGCTGCCTTGCTGGTAAAAACGCATTATTGTTAAAGAGATCAAACTATGGAATGTCACTCATTGATATAATGTCACTTACTACCTTTAAAAATAAAAACACTGAGACCAGCAGGGCGGAAATGCCAGAATTGCCAGGGCTGCCTGCTTGGTTATCAGACTACATCTCTCTCGTGGCTCTCTCATTTCCTTTCGCCTGATCGTCCATCCTTCGGGGACCCCTAGATTCGCTGGAACAGGACCCCGGCACTCCATCATCAACTCTGATTCAGGATGTGGTGACAAAGAAACTGGGACAGTGCTGCATGTATTTGGCACATGCAGTGTGACTAGCAGTCATGTCATCCACTTGTCAGGAGCAGAATCTACCCCCAAAACCAAGAGCACACTGTACACATTATGTTAGCCAATTTGACAATAAATTATATTTTTAAAAAATAAGAGGAAAAAGTGTCTATTCATGTCTTCTGCCCATTTCTTCACTGGATTGTTTTTTGGGTGTTGAATTTGGTAAGTTCTTTATAGATTTTGGAGTCCTCCTTGTTGAAATTTAATAAGGAGGAGAAACTATTGGACCCTTTCTCTGTCTCCTGAATCTGCTTTTTAAAAATGATGGGGAAAAGATTGAAAGAATAATCCAGAAGAGCTCTAGAAGAGGTGGATTGCTGGAGTCCAGCTCCAGCATGTCCAGGAATATTCCGAAGGATGAAAGATGTCGGCACGGATAAATGACTCAAGAGAACTGCATGGCTTCTGGGATTAGGCAGGCACGCGATCCCAGTATTTTATTTAAAGGTAGTAAGTGACATTACAATGAGTGAGTGACATCCATCAGTAAGCATAGTTTGATATCTTTTACAACAATGTGTTTTTGTCAGCAAAGTGGTGATTTCCTCAATCTTGCAAGTTGTCTTATATCATTCTTTTTAGACCATAAAGGAAACAGTTCTTATCTTAGCTATTTTGTGATTCTGTTCGTAAGTTAATTAACATATGCTGTCTTTGATGTAGGATTAGGTAAATTTGTGGCAGGGGGAGAGAACAGAATGTTACAAAGCAAGCAGAGTTGTTACAGTTGTTACCGCAAGTCTCAGTAAACAGAGGGCGCATACATTATCATCTTAATACCTATGTTAATCATCTGTAGAAAGGTTAAGAGTCATCCGTCTAGCTTCCTAAACTACAATGAGGGAGGTGTAACTCTCCTGGTAAAGACATATTCCTAAGGCTTGTCTAAGTTCCTTTGCTTGTGAATGAGTGAATTTACATAATAGGAGTCCAACGTTTACACAAATCATACCAATATTCAGCCAGCTCATAACTGCTATCAATCTGTGCAACCCATCCCCAAGATGCAACTTTAAGATTACTTCTGGCCAGGCTACTCTCATTCAGATGTAATCCATCAAAGCATCGTGCTCCAGGTCCTTCCTTTTTATCTAAATGCCATAAAACAAAAGAGCATTACATCTCTTGGGGCCAACAAGAGCAGCTCAAGATATCTGAGCCTGAAAAATTATTTAGAAGGAGGTAAGGCTGGGCACCATTTTGATTGGCAGGAGCTTTGCTACGACTGTGTTCCCACACAGGGAGGTGTCTCAACCTGTGAGCCCAAGATGGCTCCCAACAATGGATGAGTCTGAAAATTCATGTTTCAGTAGCACAGACACTTCTGTGTGCAGGGGCTTACTGGACCTTGTGGGAACAATGAGAGGCAAGAGGACCCCAGCAATGGCCACAGATTGGGGGAAAGCAAGGGGAAATTAGACCAGAATTCATACACAAGAATAAGAACAGGACTCCTCTATATAAACAAAAGAAAAAAAAAGTTGAGATCTGAGGGCCTGATCTAGGCCAGAGCCTAGGTTGCTGCCAATGGCCCGAGACAGGTGATGTCTGAGTCCCTGTGATCACAGGTCCTGGAGGTACAAAGTTCCACTGAAGGGACAAGGACAAGGGAGTAGCAAAGATGACTCAACTGAGTAGTGCTCATGTCAAAGCCCATAAAGCACTGACCCCTGACCAGGCACAGTTCCATCCACACTTGGCTTCTCACAGCATGCTTATATCCAAACTACAACAGACTCAGAACAGCAATCACGTAGATTCTGGAAGATTTTCAGATTTATTTCCTGTCTCAACTTTAGGAGTCTTCTCTTTTATTATCACATCAGTCCCATATGACAAGAATAGAAAAAAAAACATATAGAGATATGCCTAGCATGAATTAAGACAGGGATGGAGATGACCCAGTCCCACCTCTGCTGGAACAGGAAAGCAGATCAGGGAAGAGAAAACAACAGGTCAGTTTGGGGAGGGGTCATGATGGGTGGCAGTGGGACAATTTTCCCACCTCATATTATGCTAATAGAAACACAGATACATTCAGACATTCTTAGCAGATAGAAATGTCCACGGCTACTGATGTCAAAAAGGTGGGAGTGTGAACAAATCTGGCATCACTCAGTCCCCCATGAGGCAGCTGCCTCACACTGTTAAAGAAAATAGTCATGAACAAATTCAGGTCAATCATGTAAGTGTTTATATCTCAACAGCCCACCACTTGCTTATAATATCCCACTCAAAGAATCCTCATAACCCAGTCATGTCCCCTCTGCCCCAATGCCTCCCCACTTCAGGCCCTCCGGAGTCTCACCTTCAGGAGCTCTGAGAGACACACCGGAACTCGGGCACTGTCACTGCCTGTTGTAGAACAAACAGGATGTGGTCAGAACCCACAGGAGATTAAAGGAGGAGCTATGAGGTGAGTTAGCTATCCCATGGAGTCCCATCTACACTACCCAAGGTCTCAAGGATCACTGCCTCCATACTTACTTTCTTCTGCCTGTGAGTAACACCCTCCTTTTCCACCTGTGGGAAGAAAACATCATGTCAGAGGCCAGGGAGAAGACTGAGCCATGGTATCCAGAGGAATACCTTAGTCCTGTACCAAATCAGATTTTCCAAAATTCTTACCGAAGAGTCACAGCTGTATTGGGAAACATGAAGAAAAGATATATAGGGGCACTGGACCAACTGTCTTCTGGAGGTCTGTCTACATCAGGAATTCTCCTGCTGGGGGGTCAGATGCCCAACATCAGAACATAAAGGTGAAAAATGTGTCCTTCATTTGTATAAGTCTACTAAAGAGTTAGTAATTGGCTACACAGTAAGCAAGCACATCTTATTAACAAAGCAGGACAAACTAATCTGGGATTTGAAATCTCCCAGTGGGACGAGAAAACCCAGATTCCTCCTAACTCCTTTCTCTACCTAAGTGCTTCTTCCTCCACATCATAGCTCCAATTACCACAGCTACAGTGACCACAAGGAGAACCAGGCCAGCAATGATGCCCATGATGGGGATGGTGGGCTGAGGAGGTAGCTTATGGGAAGGGAAAGGAAGGTGAAGGGCCCAGACTTCAGGCTTGGGTCATGACCTCGCCGATGTGCAGAAGAGCTACTTTCTATGAGAAGAGGCTCCACCCCAAACCCCTCTTTATTCCATCTCAAGGTGATGGGCTTGGGCAGCCCCTGGTGCTGCACATGGCACGTGTACCTCTCTGCCCCTCTCTAGAAGGTACCACCACAGTTGCCCACTTCTGGAAGGTCCCATCTTCTGCAGGTCTGGTCTCCATAAGCTCTGTGTCCTAGGTGTGGTCCTCCCCATTACACTGCCAGGTCAGGGTGATCTCCAAAGGGTAGAAGCCCAGGGCCTGGCACCTCATGGGATGGCAGGTCATATGTATTTTGGGGGTTCTGAGGAAGAAGAATCAGAAAATCACACTTTGGGTTACCTTCATATGACCATCCTGATGATGGAAAGGACAATTGGTTTGGAAGGAAAAGGCAGAAAACCCAGAGACCAGCCTAGACTCCGGAATGTGGAATTATGTTTTAGAAACAGGGAGAGTGCCCAGGATAGGAGTGTGCAGGTATAAAGTAGGGAACACTCTAATGGTCTTGTGACTGCAGTGGAGGGTCAGTAACTCAGAAAACGCAGAGTCAGATCTCCAAGGATGTTCTCAGATGGAGAACAAGGCCTTGAGAGAAAAAGTCATGGTTCACAAGGTGGCTGCCCGGGTCAAAAGGAACTGCTGATGGGTTATTTCAGGGATGGTCTCAACCTGCATCCCAGGAGGAGACTGGACTCCTCACTGTCCAGTGAAAAAGTGGAAAAGCGCTCTCCAGGTGAGGCAGTCTCTAGCAGGAATGTGAACACAGAGGCGGATCCCCCTCTTACCACCCGGGGTGGAGCGCTGTTGACACGGAGTCCATTTGCCTTCCTCGTGGGAAGCCAGCCACAGTAGAGGGGAGATCGGTGAGGCCCCGCGGCCCCTGTACCTGCTCGAAGCAGCGTCTCCTTCCCCATCTGCAGGTACTTGGAGCCATTCCACGCACTTGCCCTCCAGATAGTTCTTGTGGGGCTCCGCCTCACTAGCCATCTCCCACTTGCAACGGGTAATCTGCGCCGCAGTGTCCGCCGCTGCGCAGGAGCGCAGGTCCCCGTTCAGGGTAATGTAATCTGCGCCGTCGTGGGCATTACGAAGGTACCCGCAGAGGAAGTGCCCATTAGGCCCCGCGTCGCAGCCTCTCATCCTTTGGAAGGTGTGAGACCCTGGCCCCGCCCCCACCCCGACCTGCAGTCATTCAAGCCTAAAATGAAAACCAAACCAAGTACAGTCCCCAGGGCCTCTTCCCCATTCGCAGGACGTGGCGGGAGGGCGGGGGGTGGGGAAAGGGGAGCTCCGTAGACTCGGCGTGGCGCTAGCACCCAGACACTCGGGGCGACCTCGGCGCGTCCGTGGGGACGGGGTTCGTGACCTGGACCCGGGCCCACGTCGCTCACCGGCCTTGCTCTGGCTGTAGTGGACACGCAATTCGTTCAGCCTCACTTGAAGAGTGTACGTGCAGGTCCTGAAGTCCTTCGTCTCCCGGCCCCTCCTGCTCCATCCACAGCGCGGGGCCTGGGTCACAGGTAGAGGCGGCCAGGAGGGCGGGGGACGAGGGGGCTCGTGGGACGGAAGAGGGGTGGGCAGGTTGGAGAAGAGTCGGGACCAAGGGGTAGGCGAGACGGAGGTGAGAGCTCTGGGTCCGAGGCGGCGGACCACCCCTTACGTCTAGCGGTCCCTTGCCGCCTCCTACGCTGAGGCGTTTTCGCTCCAGAGTCCGCACTCAACCGCCCTGTCTCAGTCAGGACCAGGGTCCCAGACAGCAGCAGGAGGAGAGTTCCAGGACGTAAGACTGACATCCATCTGTTTTGCTGAGAAGCTAAGTCGCCGCCCTTCCAGTGATTACCCTATAACCCGGAACCATGGTGTCGCTGATTGGCTTCTCTAGAAACTCGACACCCAATGGGAGAGCGAACTGGGGCCGAATCATGAGTATCCAGGCAGGAGGATCTGGCATAGACTGCGACAGACAGAAGTGAAACCGGGGGAGACTAGGACTCCCCAAACACTGGACTTCACGGCCCCCACACCGCCCTGGAGCCTGAGACCCTGAGAGACAGGCCTAGGGATTTGGGACTTTGTCCTGACACCTTTTCCCCGGCACGGGAGTGCTCTTGTCACATTGTCTCCCTGCTGAGTCAGTGATTCTCAGACATTTTATTTTCAGGGTTATCTATACAGTCTTACAAATTAATTAGTCTTACAAATTAGCGAGGATAATTTTGTGGGTTATATCTATCAATGTTTACCATAGTAGGAATAAGACAGGTTAAAAATTTTTGTGAACTCATTTTAAATGATATTAATAAGCCGTTTCATGTAAGTAAATAATTGTTTTTATGAAAAATAACTACATCCCAAAATAAACAGAGTAGTGAAGATTGGATCTTTGTATATTTTGCATTTTTGCTAGTCTTTTTTTGTCTATCATATTAGAAGACTGCTGGATGTTCATATTTGCTTTTGCATTTAATCTGTTATTTTTGTTGAAGTATACAAAGAAATATATAGCCTTGCACAACTATGTAGGAGTAGTATTTTAATACCTTTTAAGGTAATCGTGAATATTTATCTTCGATAATAAATTAAAAGTACATAAGTCATACTTTTTCAAAGATTATTTGTAAAGGGAATCTGAAATAGTATCAGTGAGTATTTCTCATTCTGTTACGTTGAAATCTATAGGCTTAGATTGCACATTGTCTGGATCTTGTAGTAATTCATGATTTTTATTTATTTTATTATCATTTTAATGTAAGTGTTTTTATTTTATTTACTTATTTTTTAAGTGTATGTTTTTGAGAGAGAGAGAGCAGCAGAGGAGCGGAGAGAGGGAGACAGGGTCCAAAGTGGTCTCTGTGCTGACAGCAGACAGCCCAATGTGGGCCTCCAACTCTCGAGATCATGACAGAGCCAAAATCGGAGGCTTAACCGACTGAGACACCCAGGGTCTCCTAATTAATGATTTTTAAAGAAAGGCTTTGTTTCATTAAATTATATAGATCTTCCAGTATTGATTACATTGGAGTCAAATTATAAAAAAAAAATCACGTTGGTCTTAATATTGCCATAAGTCCCAACAGAAAAGTTTGTCAGTACTGGGAAACTGTTAACCTTATTGGTGGTACACATTTTTCAAAAATTCTGGTTTTGTCTAGAGAACTGACATTTTATCAAGGCAGCAAGTAACTGTCAGTTGTCATCTGTCAGTTAATTTTCTTGAAGGGAGAGGCTCATATTTATTTTCAAGAAACTGTCTGCCACCTACACAAGTCTAATTAATCCAAGTTTCTGTGGCATTCATTCCTTCAGGTAAAAATGGCATTCCATACAAAAAGAGGCTATTTTGGTTCATACAAATGACATTCTTTGAGAAACAGTATTTAGGAATGTAACAAAAATGATTTATGGGGTCTATCCTATATTTTCATATATTTTTTAAATGTGGATTTGAAGATAATTTAGTAAAGATAAGTTTGAATGCTTCAGCTATACTGTTTTATTTATTTATTTATTTATTTATTTATTTATTTATTTATTTATTTATTTAATTTTAGGGAGAGAATGCAAGGAGGGTTGAGGGGCAGAGGGAGAGTGAGATCGAGAGTGAGAGAGTGAGAGAGAGAGAGAGAGAGGGAGGGAGAGAATCTTAAGCAGTCTGTATGCCCAGCATGGAGCCTGTCACAGAACTCAGTACCACCACCCTGGGTTTGTGACCTGAGCCAAAATCAAGAGTCAGATGCTCAAATGACTAAGACACCCAGGTGCCCTAGCTAGAATGTTTCAAATGAGTGTAGTTTTAAAAATTATTTTCCAAATATAAGGAAGTGGTGGCAAAGAATAAGCACTATTGCAGTTTGGACCCATAACCTCCTTTCTTGCTAAATTTTGGCTCAGTGAAAATGTCAACGTAGTGAAAATAATGTAAGTAATGTTATGAAAACATTTTTAACATAATGGATCCCATGAAAGGGTGTCATTGACTTCGAAGTTTCCACAGACCACACTTTTGAGAACTGCTGTTCTGAACCATCTAGGGAGAGTCTCCCAGCTGGTCCCTGTGTTTGCCTCCTCTTCACTTAACAGAATCCATTTACTTGAGCTGGACTCCATGCATCCAGCATGCATACTAAATTCATGTATCAGTTCTAGCACTTTTTGGTGGAATCTTTTGGCTTTTCCATATAAAGTATCATGTCATCTGTGAAGAGTGAAAGTTTGACCTCCTTCTTGCTGATTTGGATGCCTTTTAGTCCTTTGTGTTGTCTGATTGCTGAGGCTAGGACTTCCAACACTAAGTTGAATAACAGTGGTGACAGCGGATATCCTTTACATGTTCCTGACTTTAGGGGGAAAACTCTCAGTTTTTCCACATTGAGGATGATATTAGTGGTGGGGCTTTCATATATGGCCTTTATGATCTTAAAGTATGATCGTTTTATCCCTACTTTCTTGAGGGTTTTTATCAAGAAAAGATGCTTTATTTTGTCAAATGCTTTTTCTGTATCTATTGTGAGGATCATGTGGTTCTTATCCGTTCTTTTATTAATTTGTTGTATCACATTGATTGATTTGTGGATATTGAACCAGCCCTGCATCTCAGGTATAAATTCCACTTGGTCATGATGAATAATTCTTTTTTTTTTTTTTGTTATAATAGTTTATTTTCAAATTGGTTTACATATAACACCCAGTGTTCATCCCAACATGTGCCCTTTTTAATGCCCATCACCCCCTCTCCCCCCTCCCTCATCCCCCTTACCCTCAGTTTTTTCTTAGTCTTTGAGAGTCTCTTATGTTTTATCTCCCTCCCTCTCTGTGTCTTTTTTTTCTTTCCCCTCTTCCCCTCCCCCTGGTTTTTGCTTAGTCTCACCAAGTCCACCTATTCGTGGAAACATATGGTATCTGTCTTTTTCTGACTGACTTATTTCACTTAACATAATACCCTCCAGTTCCATCCATGTTGCTACACATGGCCAGATTTCATTTTTTCTCATTGCCACGTAGTAGTCCATTGTATATAAGTACCATAACTTCTTTATCCATTCGTCAGTTGATGGGCACTTGGTCTCTTTCCATGATTTGGCTATTGTCGAAAGTGCTGCTATGAACATTGGGGTACACGTGCTCCTATGCATCAGCAATCCTGTGTCTCTTGGGTAGATTCCTAGCAGGGCTATTGCTGGGTCATAGGGTAGCTCTATTTTCATTTTTTTGACACATGAAACGATGCTCAATGTCACTCATCATCAGGGAAATACAAATCAAAACTACACTGAGATACCACCTCACACCAGTCAGAGTGGCTAAAATGAACAAATCAGGAAACTATAGATGCTGGCGAGGATGTGGAGAAGTAGGCACCCTCCTACACTGTTGGTGGGAATGCAAACTGGTGCAGCCACTCTGGAAAACGGTGTGGAGGTTCCTCAAAAAAAAGAATAATTCTTTTACTGTATTGTTGGATATGGTTTCCTAGTATCTTGTTGAGAATTTTTGTATCCGTGTTCATCAGGGAAATTAGTATGTAGTTCTCCTTTTCAGTGTGGTCTTTGATTTTGGAATCAAGGTAATTCTGGCTTCATAGAATGAGTTTGAAAGTTTTCCTCCCATTTCAATTTTTTGGAACAGCTTCAAAAGAATCAGTGTTAACTCTTCCTTCCTTCGTTCCTTCTTTCCTTCCTTCGTTCGTTCCTTCCTTCCTTCGTTCGTTCCTTCCTTCCTTCCCTCCCTCCCTCCCTCCATCTCTTCTTCCTTCCTTCCTTCCTCCCTCCCTCCCTCCCTCCCTCCCTCCCTCCCTCTCTCTCTCTCTCTCTCTCTCTCTCTCTCTTTCTTTCTTTCTTTCTTTCTTTCTTTCTTTCTTTCTGTTTTTAAAACGGCTTTATTGTGGGACACTTGGGTAACTCGGCTGATTAAGCAACTGACTTTAGCTCAGGTCATGATCTCACGGTTCATGAGTTTGAAGTCAGCGTTGAGCTCTCTGCTGTTAGCTCAGAGCACGCTTTGGATCCTCTGTCTCTCTCTCTGCCCCTCCCCCCCTTGCTCTTTTTCTCAAAAAAAAAAAAAACATTTAAAAAAACTTACAAAAACAGCTTTATGGAAGTATAACTGGTATATAATAAGTTACACATATTTTAAGTATACATTTTCATAAGTTTGACATATGTATATACCCATGAAACTATTACAATCAAGATCGTGAACATATCCATCACCCTCGAGTGTCCTCGTGCCCCTCTTTAATTCTTCACCCTCACTGTCCCCAGTCCTTACTCTCACATTCAGGCAGCCAGTGATTGTCTTTCTTCAGTATAGTCTGTACTTTTTTTTTTTTTACAATGTTATATGAATAGAATCACACAGTATATACCCTTCTGGCCAGGCTGGCTTCTTTGGCTCAGAATAACTATTATGAGGCTCACCCATATTGTAGCATGACTGCTTCTCCTTCCTTCTTATTGGTGACTAGTATTCCCTTGTGTGAATCTACCACAATTGGTGCACTCCAGGCTGGTGCACTCCGTTCATTTTTTTTAATGATCATAACTAAAAAAATTTGGTTATTTTTATTTTTTAAATTTAGGAATTTGTATCTTAAATTCCTAATATGAGTGAAGTCATATGATATTTGTCTTTCTCTGTTTAATTTTGCTTAGCATAATACCCTCTAGTTCCATCCACATAGTTGTAAATGGCAAGATTTCATTCTTTTTGATGGCTGAGTACACCACACCATCTTTATCCATTCATCCGGCGATGGACATTTGGACTCTTTCCATACTTTAGCTATCGTCGATAGTGCTGCTGTAAACATTGGGGTGCATCAACCCCTTCGAAACAGCACACTTTTATCCCTTGAATAAATAGCTAGGAGTGCATTTGCTGGGTCGTAGGGTAGTTCTATTTTTAATTTTTTGAGGAACCTCCACACTGTTTTCCAGAGCAGTTGCACCAGTTTGCGTTCCCACCAAAAGTGCAAGAGGGTTCCTGTTTCTCCACATCCTCGCCAGCATCTGTGGTTTCCTGATTTGTTCATTTTAGCCACTCTGACAAGTGTGAGGTGGTATCTCAGTGTGGTTTTGATTTGTATTTCCCTGATGATGAGTGATGTTGAGCATTTTTTCATGTGTCTGTTAGCTATCTGATGTCTTCTTTGGAGAAGTGTCTGTTCATGTATTTTGTCCATTTCTTAAAAGGATTAATTGTTTTTTGGGTGTTGACTTTGATAAGTTCTTTATAGATTTTGGATACTAACCCTTTATCTGATATGTCATTTGCAAATATCTTCTCCCATTCTGTTGGTTGCCTTTTAGTTTTGCCGATTGTTTCCTTTGCTATGCAGAAACTTTTTATTTTGATGAGGTCTCAATAGTTCATTTTTGCTTTGGTTTCCCTTCCCTCCAGAGATGTGTTGAGTAAGATGTTGCTGCAGCCAAGGTCGAAGAGGTTTTTGCCTGCTTTCTTCTCTAGGATTTTGAAAGCTTCCTATCTTACTTTTTGGTCTTTCATCCATTTGAGTTTATTTTTGTGTATGGTGTATTTAACAATATTTGTTCTTCCTGTCTGGGAGCATGGAATATTTTCCAGTTTTTTGTGTCTTCAAAGCTTTCATAAGCTTTCTGTAGTTTTCAGTGTATAGATTTTTCACCTGTTTGGTTAGATTTATTCCTAGGTATTTTTGGTTTCGGGTGCAATTGTAAATGGGATCAATTCCTTTGGTGTATAGGAATGCAGTTGATTTCTGTGCATTGATTTTGTATCCTGCGACTTCTCTGTATTCATGGATCGGTTCTAGCAGTTTTTTGGTGGAATATTGTTAAATGTCAATACTACACAAAGCAATCTACATATTCAATGCAATCCCTATCAAAATAATACCAGCATACTTCACAGAGCCAGAACAAACAATCCAAAAATTTGTATGGAAACAGAAAAGACCCCAAATACCCAAAGCAATCTTGAAAAATAAAACGAAGATGAAGGCATCATAATCCCAGACTTCAAGATGTATTACAAGCTGTAATCATCAAGACAGTATGGTACTGGCACAAAAACAGACACTCACATCATGGATACCACATATAGAGTATCATGTCATCTGCGAAAAGTGAAAGTTTGACCTCCTCCTTGCCAGTTTGGATGACTTTTATTCCTTTGTATTGTCTGATTGCTGAGGCTAAGACTTCCAACACTATGTTAAATACCAGTGCTGAGAGTGGCCATCCTTGTCTTGTTTCTGACCTATCAGGAAAGCTCTCATGTTTTCAAACATCTTGAGAAGACAAGAATATCTGTAAAATGGGAAATTGTTACAGTATCAGAAAGATGCTAAGGGAAAGATCTATTTCTTTTAAACCAGTGCTACCTTATGATATATGAATAGGCAAAGCAACCCTGCTATAATACCTCCCTCTGCATTTCTCCCAGGCATATTGCACACTGGCCAGCATCTTTACTCAGTATACCCCCATTATAGGTTATTCTTGGCTTTCTTCAACATATCACATTGTGCATATCCATTTCAAATGAGAGTACCATTTGAGGGCACTTTAATCATCCAAATGTTGGCTGGGAGAAGTAAACTGATCGGGAGACAAACAGCAGGTGCTGCCCTAGTTCCCCTATGGGTTTTCAAACAGAACCAACTTAGTGACACAAGATATTGGTTCAACGATTCATTCCCCACAGTCTTGGTTCATAGACTTGAGTATATAGCACTTCCCTCCTAGTTCAGAACATGAGTTTTCAAACACTACCAACCTAGTGAAACAAGATGTCAAGATGTTAGTTGAATGATGCATACCTCACAATGTTCTTTCACAGAGTTGAGTGTGTGGCACTTTCTCCTCATACCCGCATGGATTTTCAACACTACCAATTTAGTGAAACTAGAATTTAGTTGCATGATTCATTCTCCACGGTGTTGTTTCACAGAGATGAGTGTAAGGCACTTCCCTCCTAATTCGGCATATAGGTTCAAACATGACCAACTTAGAAAACTAGAAATTAGTTGAATGATTCATTCCCCACACTGTTCTTTCAGAGTTGAGCATGTAGCACTCTCTTCCTAATTCCCCCATGGGTTTGCAAACAGAACCAACTTAGTGAAACAAGATGTCAGGGCAACGAACTTCCCCACAGTGTTGTTTCACAGTGTTGAGATTATGGCACTTCCATTCTTGTGTCCTGCTTTGGTTTTTCGAACACTCCCAACTTAGAGAATCAAGGTGTTAGTTGACTGATGCATTTCCCACAGTGTTGTTTGACAGAGGTCAGTATATGGCAATTCCCGACTAGTTTCACACATTGGTTTTCAACACTCTTAACTTAGTGTAACAAGATGATAGTTGAAAGATGCATTCCACATAGTGTTGATTCACAGAGTTGAATATACAGCACTTTACTCTTAGGTCCCTGTATGAGTTTTCATACTCTATCAAGTTAGTGAACCAAGATGTTAGTTGCATCTTGCATTCCCCACAGAGTGTTTCACAGAGTGGAAAATGTGATACTTCCCTCCTAGATTTCCGCATGGGCTTACGAACAACAGCAACTCAGTGAAACAAGATATTAGTTAAGCAACGCATTTCCCACAGTTCTGTCTCACCGAGTTGAGTATACGGCAATTCCCTCCTAGATCCCTGCATGGGTTTTCAAACACTACCACCTTAGTGAAACGAGATGTTAGTTAAATAATGCATTCCCCACAGTGTTGTTTCACAGAGTTGACGATATGGCTTTTCCCTCCTAGTTCAGAATATGGCTTTTCAAACACAACCAACTTAGTGATACAAGTCTTTAGTTGAAAGGTGCATACCTCACAATTTTGTTTCACACAGTTGAGTATATGGCAGTTTTCTCCTAGGTACCCACAAAGATTTAGAAACACTACCATCTTAGTGAAACAAGATGTTAGGAAACGGTGCATTCCCCACAGTGTTCTTTCACAGTGTTGAGTATATCCCATTTCCCTCCTAGTTCCACGCATGGCTTTTCAAACACTATCAACTCAGTGAAGCACGTTGTTAGGTGAAAGATCCATTCTCCACATTTTCTTTCCGACAGAGCTGCGTACGTGACACTTCCCTCCTAGTTCCAACACTTTCGCCCTTGCTCCCCGAAGGTGTTTTCAAACACTAACAACTTAGTGAAACACGAGGTTAGTTGAACGATGGATTTCCCACAGTGTTGTTTCACAGAGTTCAGTACATGACACATCCCATCTAGTTCTGGGAATTTGTTTTTAAACACTACCATCTTAGTGAAACAAGATGTTGGGGAAATGATGCATTCCCCACAGTGTTCTTTCACAGTGTTGAGTATATCGCATTTCCCTCCTAGTGTCACGCATGACTTTTCAAACACTATCAACTCAGTGAAGCACGTTGTTAGGTGAAAGATCCATTCTCCACATTTTGTTTCTGACAGAGCTGCGTACGTGGCACTTCCCTCCTAGTTCCGTGCATGGGTTTCAAAGACTACCAACTTAGAGAAACAAGATGTTAGTTGAAAGATGCATTGCCCACAGTGTTATTTGACAGAGTTAAGTATAATGGCACTTCCTTCCTAATTCCCATATGGGTTTTCAAGCACTACATACTTACTGAATCAAGAAGTTAGTTGAAAGATGCCTTCCCTGCAGTGTTGTTGGACAGAGTTGAGCATACAGCACTTCCCACCTAATTCGCTGCATGGGTTTTCAAACACTACCAACCTAGTGTAACAAGATGGTAGTTGAATGATGCATTCCCCACGGCGTTGTTTCAACAGAGTTGGTTACATGGCACTTCCATCTAAGTTCCGTGTATGGGTTTTCAAACACTGGGAACTTGTGAAACAGATGTTAGTTGAATGATGCATTCCCCAGGGTGTTGTTTCACAGAGTTGAGTACATGGCATTCCCTCCTACTTCCACACAAGGGATTTCAAACATTACCAACATAGGTAAACAAGTTGTTAGTTGACAGATGAAAACCCCAGAGTGTTGTTTCACAAAATTGAGTATGTGGCACTTCCCACCTAGCTCCCCGCATGTGTTTTCAACAGAACCGACTTGGCAAAACAAGATGTTAGTTGAACGATGCTTTCCTCAGAGAGTTGTCTCACAGGGTTCAGTATCTGGCACTTTCCTCCTCATTCCCACATGGGTTTCAAACAGGAAAAATGTAGTGAAACAAGATGTTAGGTGAAAGATACATTCCCCACAATTTGTTTGACAGAGTTGCGTATGTGGTACTTCTCTCCTAATTGCACGCATGGGTTCTCAAACACTACCAACTAGAGAAATAAGATGTTAGTTGAAAGATGTATTCCCCACAGTGTTTTTCAGATTTGGGTATGTGATTAGTTCCCTGCATGCGTTTGAAATGGTAACACCTTAGTGAAACGAGATGCTGGTTGAAAGACGCATACCCTACCGTGTTATTTCACAGAGTTGATTGAGTATGTGGCACTTCCCTCCTACTTCCACGCATGGGTTTTCAAACAGAACCAACTTAGTAAACAAAATATTAGTTGAATGATGCATTCCTCACAGTGTTGTTTCAGGAAGTTGAGTATGTAGCACCTCTCTCCTTGTTCCACGCATGGGTACAGTCAGTACAGTACTGACTTAGTGAAACAAGATGTTAGTTGAATGATGCATCTGGCACTGTTGTGTCACAGAATTGAGTATGTGGTACTTTTCTCCTCAATACCTACATGAATTTTCAAACACTACCAAATTTGTGAAACAAGATGGTAGGTGAAAGATTCATTCCCTACAGTGTTGTTTGACAGAGTTCAGTATGAGGCACTTCCCTCAAAGTTCCTTGCATTGGTCTCTAACACATACCAACTTACAGAAAGAAGATGTTAGTTGAACGCATTCCCCACAGTGTTGTTTCACAGAGTTGAGTATATGGCACCTCCCTCCTAGTTCCCCACAAGGGTTTTCATACAGTACCAACTTAGAGAAACCAGATGTTAATTGAATGATGCATCCCCACCGTGTTGCTTGACACAATTTAGTATGTGGCACTTTTCTCTTAGATACAAGTATGGATTTTTAAAAACTACCAAATGAGTGAAACAAGTGTTAGGTGAACGATGCATAGCCCACAGTGTTTTTTCACAGTGTTGAGTATATGACACTTCCCTCCTTGACCTGCGCTTGTGTTTTCAAACACTACCAAATAAGTGAAGCAAGATATTAGTTTATTGATGCATTCTCCACAGTGTTGTATCACAGAGTTGAGTATATGGCACTTCCTGCCTAATTTCCCACATTGGTTTTCAACACTACCAACTTAGTGAAACAAGTTGTTTGTTGAATGATGCCTTTCCCACAGTGTTGTTTCACAGAGATAAGTATTGGCACTTGCCTCCTAGTTTCCGCGTGGGTTTTCAGGCACTACCAACTTAGTGAAAAAAGATGTTCCTTGAAAGACGCATGCCCCACAGTGTTGTTTCACAGAGATGAGTACTCCAACTCCTAGTTCCTATTGTGAGTAAATGGCACTCCACTCCTAGTTCCCAAGTGAGTATATGGCACTCCAGTCATAGTTCTGAGCATGGGTTTTCAAACACTACCAACGCAGAGGAAGAGATGTTAGTTGAATGATGCATTCTCGCAGTGTTGTTTCCAAGAGTTGGGTGTGTGGCACTTCCCTCTTAGTTTCCCGCTTGGTTTTTCGATCTCTATCAAATTGGAAAACCAAGATGATAGTTGAATGATGCATTGCCCACAGTGTTGTTTCACAGAGAGGTGTATTTGGCACTTTCCTTCTAGTTCCACGCATGGGTGTTCAAACACTACCAACATAGATATTACTTGAACAATGCATTCCCAACAGTGTTGAATCACAGAGTTGAGCCACCCAGTTCTGCCCATGGGTTTTGAAAAACTACCAATTAAGTGAAAGAAGATGTTAGATTAAGGATGCATTCCCTACAGTGTTTTTTCACCTAGCTTCATATGTGGCATCTCCCTCCTTTTTCCCGCATAGGTTTTCAAACACAACCAACTTACTGAAGAAAGATGTTAGGTGAACGATGGATTCCTCCCAGTGTTGTTTTATGGAGTTGAGTAAGTGGCACTTTCCTCCTAGCTCCCCTCATGGGTTTTACACAGTACCGACTTCGCAAAACAAGATGCTGGTGGAAACGTGCATTCAGCTCAGTGTTGTTTCACTGAGTTGAGTATATTCCACTTTCTTCCTAGTTCCCCTCATGGGGTTTTAACACTACCAACGTCGTGAAACAAGATATGAGTTGAAAGATGCCTCCCTCAGAGTGTTGTATCACAGAATTGAGTATATGGCACTGCTATCTTAGTTTTGTGCATTGGTTTTCAAACACTACCACCTTAGTGAAAGAAGGTGCTGGTTGAAAGGTGCATACCTTACTGTGTTGATTCACAGAGGTAGGATGTGGCACTTCCCTCCTAGTTCCACGCATGAGTTTTCAAACAGAACAATGTACAGAAACAACATGTTAGTTGAATGATGCATGCTTCATAGTGTTGTTTCACAGAGTTGAGGATGTGGTACTTTCAATCCTAGTTCCTCGCATGAGTTTTCAAACAAGATGCAGTGAAACAACATGGCAGTTGAAAGATTCCTTTCCCGCTGTGTTGTTTCACAGAGTTGAGTGTATATCACATCCCTCCTAGTTCCCCGTTTGGTTCTAAAACACTACCTACTTAGTGAAACAAGATGGTGGTTGAATGATGCATTCCCCACAGTGTTGTTTCAGAGTTGAGTAATGGCACTTTCCTCCTAGTTCCCCTCATGGGCTTTCAAACACTACCAACTTCATGAAACAAAATGCTATTTGGAAGATGCAACACCCACAGTGTTGTTTCACAGTGTTGAGTACATGCACTTCTATCCTAGTTTCACGCATAGGTTTCCAAACACTACCAACTTCGTGAAACAAGATGATAGTTGATCGATACATACCCCACAGTGTTGTCTCGCAGAGTTTTGTATGAGGCACTTCCATTCTAGTGTACCACATGTGTTTTCAAACACTACTAACTTAGTGAATCCAGATATTAGTTGAATGATTCTTTCCCAATAGTGTTGTTTGAATGAGTCGAGTAAATGGCACTGCCCTTAGAAGTCCCCGCATGGATTGTCAACGTTTGTAACTTGGTGAAACAAAATGTTGGTTGAATGTTGGATTCCGCACAATGTTCTTTGACAGAATTGAGTATATGGCACTTCTCATCTAGTTCCCCACATGGTTTCTTAAAAACTACTAGATGAGTGAAACAAGATGTTTGTTGAATGATGCATTCCCCTGCGGCGGACCAGCCTTCACAGAATCGAACGGTTCCTGATTCAGGGGGCGAGGATGAACTGATACACAAGGCACAGTTGTTAAGGGAGGGCTGGCGCTCCCAAGCGTCACCAGCCCCGAGTTTATTTTCACTCGGGTATTTATCCACAATCTGAGGGTGGTGTACGTGCGAGGCACATCTCCTCTCACAAGTTCTCAGCAGGCAAAAAGTATTTTGCTATATCAAACTTTACAAAGGCATTCTGAACCTCCCCACACGACCTGGCTGCGGTCCGACTCAAGGACAAAGGCTGCACTCAAAGCCTTCGGCTCCCAACACCGCTCAAGGTCTCTGACTCTCAACATCTCTCAAGGCCTCGGGCTCCCAAAACACCACTCAAGGCCACTGGCTCTCAACATTCCCCACCGTGTTTTTTCACAGAGTTCCGTCTCTGGCACTGCCCTCACGGTCCTCGCACAGGTATTCAAACACTACCAACTTAGTGATACAAGATCTTAGTTGAGCAATGCATTCCCCAAAGTGTTGTTCCATAGACTTGAATATATGGCACTTCCCTCAGAGTTCCTCACATGGGATTTCAAAAACCAGTTACTTAGTGACAGAGGACTTAGTTGAATGATGCATTACCCACAGTGTTGTTGGACAGAGTTCAGTAGATGGCACTTAACTACTAGTTCCCCGCATGGGTTTTCAAATACTATCAACATAGTGATATCAGATGTGAGTTGAATGACGGATTCCTCACAGTGTTGTGTGACAGAGGTGAGTATATGGCACTTTTCTCCTAGTTCCCCGCATGGGTTTACACATACTACCAACTTAGTGAAACTAAAGTTTATTTAAAGATGCATTCCCCACAGTGTTGTTTGACAGGGTTGACTATTTGGCACTTCCCTCATGGTTCTCGAATGGGTATTCAAGCACTATTAGTGAAAAAAAGATGTTAGTGAAATGATTCATTCCCCACAGTTGTCTTTGACAGAGTCGACTATATGGCACTTCCCTCAGTGTTTCTCACATTGGAAATCAAGAATACTTATTTAGAGATACAAGACGTTAGTTGAATGATGCATTCCCCACAGTGTTAACCCATGGGGTTATCTATGAAAGAAGTGCCGTGTATACAAATCTGTCAAATAACACTGTGGGGAATGCAAATTTCAACTATTAAGTTGATTTCTTTAGGTTAGAAGTGTTTGAAAACACTTGTGGGGAACTATGAGGAAGTGCCATATACTCAACTCTATCCAATAACTCTGTAGGAAATGCCTCATTCAACGAACATTGAATCACTAAATTGGTAGGGTTTGAAAACCCATGCACAGAACTAGGAGGGAAGAGCCATATGTTCCACTCTGTCAAACAACAATGTGGGATATACATCAGTCAACTAATATCTTGTTTCACTAAGTTGGTAGTGTTTGAAAACCCACACGCAGAATGAAGAGGGAAATGCAATACACCCAACTCTGTGAAAGAACAAGGAGGGTATGGATCTTTCACTAAGATTTCCTTTCACTAATTTGGTAGTGTTTGAAAACCCATGCACGAAACTAGGAAAGAAGTGCCATATCCTGAACTCTGTGAAACAACAGTATAGGGAATTCATCATTCAACTAGCATCTTGTTACACTACGTTGGTAGTGTTTGAAAACACTTGCCATGTACTAGGATGGATTTGCTGTATACTCAACACGGGAGACCGAACTGTGGGGAATGCATTGTTTAACTAATATCTCATTTTACTGAGTTGGTGTTGTGTGAAAATCCATGTGGAAATTAGGAGAGAAGTAACTCGACTCTGTGAAACACACTGTGGGGAATGCAACGTGCAACAAACACCTTGGCTCACTAAGTTGGTAGCGTTTGAAAATCCATGCAGGAAACTAAGAGGGAAGTGTCACACACCTAACTCTGTGAACACTGTGGGGAATGCATACTGCACCTATCATCTTGTTTCACTACATTGTTAGTGTTTCAAAACCTACTCACAGAATTAGGAGGGAAGCTCCATACACTCTACTCTTTGAACCAATACTGTGGGGAATGCATCATTCACATGATATCTTGTTTCACTAAGTTGGTAGTGTTTGAAAACCCAGGCTGGGCACTGTGAGAGCAGGGCCAAGTACTCAGTTCTAGCAAATAACACTGTGGGGAATGCACAACTAACATCAACTAATATCTTAACATCTAGTTAGTCAACTAACATCTTCTTTCACTAAGTTGATAGTGTTTGAAACCCCATGCGCAGAACTAGGAGGGAAGTGACGTATACTCCATTCTGTGAAAGAACACTGTGGGGAATGGATCGTTTCCCTAACATTTCGTTTCACTAAGATGGTAGTGTTTGAAAATCCTTGTGGGTACTTAGGAGAAAATTGCCACATACTCAACTCTGTGAAACAAACCTGTGAGGTATGCATCTTTAAACTAAAGACTTGTATCACTAAGTTGGTTGTGTTTGAAAAGCCATATTCTGAACTAGGAGGGAAATGCCATATACTCAACTCTGTGAAACAACATTGTGGGGAATGCACCAGTCAACTAACACCTTGTTTCCCTGAGTTAGGACTGTTTGTAAAACAATGCGAGAAACAAGAATAGAAGTGACATAATCTCAGCACTGTGAAACAACACTGTGGGGAATGTATCTTTCACCTAACATCTTGTTTCACTAGGTTGGTTGTGTTTGAAAAATCCACGTGGTGAACGAGGAGAAAAGTGCCACATATTCAACTCTGTGAATCAAGACTGTGGGGAACAAATCATTGAACCAACATCTTGTTTTGCCAAGTCGGTTCTGTTGAAAACACATGCGGGGAGCTAGGTGGGAAGTGCCACATACTCAATTTTGTGAAACAACACTCTGGGGTTTTCATCTGTCAACTAACAACTTGTTTACCTATGTTGGTAATGTTTGAAATCCCTTGTGTGGAAGTAGGAGGGAATGCCATGTACTCAACTCTGTGAAACAACACCCTGGGGAATGCATCATTCAACTAACATCTGTTTCACAAGTTCCCAGTGTTTGAAAACCCATACACGGAACTTAGATGGAAGTGCCATGTAACCAACTCTGTTGAAACAACGCCGTGGGGAATGCATCATTCAACTACCATCTTGTTACACTAGGTTGGTAGTGTTTGAAAACCCATGCAGCGAATTAGGTGGGAAGTGCTGTATGCTCAACTCTGTCCAACAACACTGCAGGGAAGGCATCTTTCAACTAACTTCTTGATTCAGTAAGTATGTAGTGCTTGAAAACCCATATGGGAATTAGGAAGGAAGTGCCATTATACTTAACTCTGTCAAATAACACTGTGGGCAATGCATCTTTCAACTAACATCTTGTTTCTCTAAGTTGGTAGTCTTTGAAACCCATGCACGGAACTAGGAGGGAAGTGCCACGTACGCAGCTCTGTCAGAAACAAAATGTGGAGAATGGATCTTTCACCTAACAACGTGCTTCACTGAGTTGATAGTGTTTGAAAAGTCATGCGTGACACTAGGAGGGAAATGCGATATACTCAACACTGTGAAAGAACACTGTGGGGAATGCATCATTTCCCCAACATCTTGTTTCACTAAGATGGTAGTGTTTCTAAATCTTTGTGGGTACCTAGGAGGAAATTGCCAGGTACTCAACTCTGTAAAACAAAATTGTGAGGTATGCACCTTTCAAGTAAAGACTCGTATCACTAAGTTGGTTGTGTTTGAAAAGCCATATTCTGAACTAGGAGGGAAATGCCATATACTCAACTCTGTGAAACAACACTGTGGGGAATGCACCAAAGTTTAACTAATATCTTGTTTCACTCTGCTGCTAGTGTTTGAAAACCCATGCAGGGAACGAGGAAGAAAGTGCAATATATTCAACTCTGTGAAACGACACTCTGGCGAATACATCATTCAACTACCACCTTGTTTCACCACGTTGGTAGTTTCTCAAAACTCATGTGGGAATTAGGAGGAAACTGCCACATATTCCTTTCTGTGAATCAACACAATGGGGAAGACATCATTCAATTAACATATCATTTCTTCAAGTTGGTAGTGTTTGAAACCCCTTTTGGGGAACTAGAAGAGAAATGCCCTATGCTCAACTCTGTCAAACTGCACTGTGGGGAATGCATCATTCCACTAACATCTATGTTTAACGAAGGCAGGAGTGTTTGAAACCCATAGCAGTACTAGCAGGGATGTGCCACATACTCAACTCTGTCAAAGAACACTGTGGGGTAAACATTGTTCAAGTAACATCTTGTTTGACTTTGTTGGTAGTGTTTGAAAGCCCATGAAGGAACTGGGAGGGAAGTGCCATATGCTTAACTCTGTGAAACAACACTGTAGGGAATGCATCATTCAACTAACACCTTGGTTTCTAACTTGGGTGTATTTGAAAACCAAAGTGGGAAGCAAGGATGGAAGTGCCATATTCTCAACTCTGTCAAACAATACTGTGGGGAATGCATCATGAAACTAGTATCTTGCTGTAATGAGTGGGTAACGTTTCAAAACACATGCGTGGGACAAGGAGGGAAGTGATACATACTCAACTCTGTGAAGTAACTCTGTGGGGAATGCATGGTTCAACTAACATCTTGTTTCACTCACATGGTAGTGTTTGAAAACCCATGCGTGGAACTAGGAGGGAAGTGCCATATATTCCACTCTGTCAAACAACAATGTGGGATATACATCATTTAATGAACACCTTATTTCATTAAGTTGGTAGTGGTTGAACCGCCACACGCAGAACCAAGAGGGAAGTGTAATATATTCAACTCTGTGAAACGATACTGTAAGATATGCATCTTTCACTAACATTTCATTTCATTAATTTGGTAGTGTTTGAAAACCCATGTGCGGAGTTAGGAGGGAAGTGCCATATTCTGAACTCTCTGAAACAACAATGTGGGGAATGCATCATTCAACTACCATCTTGTTACACTACGTTGGTAGTGTTTGAAAACCAGTGAGGGGAACTAGGAGGGAATTCCTGTATACTCAACTCAGAGACACAAAACTGTGGGGAATGCAATGTTTAATATCTCATTTCACTGAGTTGGTGTTGTTTGAAAACCCATGCGTAAACCTAGGAGGGAAATATAACTTTCAACTCCGTGAAACACTCTGTGGGGAATGCAACATGCAACTAAAGTCTTGGTTTACTAAGTTGGTAATGTTTCAAAATGCATAAGGGGACCTAGGAGTGAAGTGCCATATATTCAACTGTGTGAAACAACACTGTGCAGAATGCATCTTTCAACTAACATCTTGTTACACTAAGTTGAGAGTGTTGAAAACCAATGTGCCAAACTAGGAGGGAACTGCCATACTGGTCTCTGTCAAATAACACTGTGGGAAATCCATCAGTCAACTAGCACCTTGATTCTCTAAGTTGGGAGTGTTTGAAAACAAAAGCAGGACAGAATGGAAGTACCATATTCTCATACTGTGAAGCAACACTGTGGGGAATGTATCATTCACCTGACATCTTGTTTCACTAAGTTGGTCGTGTTTGAAAACCCATGCAGGAAACGAGGCAAGTGCAATATACTGAACTCTGGTGAACATCCCTGGCGAATACATTGATCAACTAGCATCTTGTTTTACCATGTTGGTAGTGTTTGAAAACCCATGCCGGAGCTGTGAGGAAAGCACCACATACTCCTTTCTGTGAAACAACACTGTGGGGAATGCATCATTCCACTAACATCTTATTTCTTCAAGTGGAGACTGTGTTAAAACCCATGTGATGCTCTAGGAGGGAAATGTCTCATACTCAACTCTTCAAAAAATACTCTGGGGGAATGCATCCTTCCCCTAATATCTTGTTACACTACGTTGGTAGTGTTTCAAAACAAATGTGCTACTAGGAGGGAAGCGTCACATACTCAACTCTGTGAACCAATACTCGGGGGAAGGCATCATTCACATGATATCTTGTTTCACTAAATCGGTAGTGTTTGAAAACCCAGGCTGGGCTCTGCGAGAGAAGGGCCATGTACTCAATTCCAGCAAACAATGCTGTGGGGAATGCATGACTCAACTAACATATTCTTTCACTAAGTTGGTAGTGTTTGAAAACCCATGCGCAGAACTGGGAGGGAAGTGCTGTATACTCCACTTTGTGAAAGAATACAGTGGGGAATGCATTGTTTCCCCATCTTGCATCTTGTTTCACTAAGATGGTAGTGTTTGAAAATCCTTGTGAGTATCTAGGAGAAAATTGCCACATGCTCAACTCTGTGAAACAAACCTGTGAGGTAAGCATCTTTCAACTAAAGACTTATATCAATAAGTTGATTGTGTTTGAAAAGCCATATTCTGAACTAGGAGGGAAACACCATATCATCAACTCCGTGAAACAACACTGTGGGGTATGCATCGTTTACCTAACATCTTGTTTCACTAAGGTGGTAGTTTGAAAACCCATGCGTGGAACTTGGAGGGAAATGCTGTATTCTGAACTCTGTGAAACAACACTGTGGGGAATGCACCATTCAACTACAATCTTGTTACACTACGTTGGTAGTGTTTGAAAACCCATGCATGGATCTAGGAGGGAACTGCCGTATACTCAACTTGGTGAGACAAAACTGTGAGGGATGCATTCCTTAACTAATATCTTGTTTCACTGAGTTGCTGTTGTTTGTAAGCCCATGCGGAAATCTAGGAGGGAAGTATCACATTTTCCACTTTGTGAAACACTCTGTGGGGAATGCAGCATGTAAATAACATCTTGGTTCACTAACTTGGTAGAGGATGAAAATGCATACGGGGACCTAAGAGTAAAGTGCTATATACTCCACTCTGTGAATCAACACTGTGCGGAATGCATCTTCCAACTATCATCTTGTTACACTAAGTTGAGAGTGTTGAAAACCAATGTGTGAAACTAGTCGGGAATTGCCATATACTGACCTCTGTCAAACAACACTGTGGGAAATGCATCAGTCAACTAACACCTTGATTCTCTAAGTTGGGAGTGTTCGAAAACCAAAGCGAGACACAAGAATGGAAGTGCCATAATCTCAACACTGTGAAACAACACTGTGGGGGATGTATCATTCACCTAACGTCTTGTTTCATTAAGTTGGTTCCGTTTGCAAACCCATGGGGGAATTAGGAAGAGAGAGCTACATGCTCAACTCTGTGAAAGAACAGTGTGAGGAATGAATTATTCAACTAATTTCTAGTTTTCTAAGTTGGTCATGTTTGAACCTATATGCCGAATTAGGAGGGAAGTGCCTTACACTCATCTCTGTGAAACAACACCGTGGAGAATGAATCATGCAACTAAATTCTAGTTTCACTAAATTGGTAGTGTTGAAAATCCATGCGGGTATGAGGAGAAAGTGCCACACACTCAACTCTGTGAAAGAACATTGTGAGGTATGCATCATTCAACTAACATCTTGACATCTTGTTTCACTAGGTTGGTAGTATTTGAAAACTCATGTTCTGAACTAGGAGGGAAGTGCTATATACTCAAGTCTATGAATCAAGACTGTGGGGAATGAATTGTTGAACCAACATCTTGTGTCACTAAGTTGGTTCTGTTTGAAAACCCATGGAAGAACGAGGAAGAAAGTGCTACATACTCAACTCTGAAAGAACACTATGGGGAATGCATCAGTAACTCACATCGTGTTTCACTAAGTTGGGTGTCCTTGAAAACCTGTATGCGGAACTAGGAGGGAAGTGAAGTATACTCAGCTGTGACAAAAAAACACTGTTGGGAATGCATCATTCAACTAACCTCTCTTTTAGGAAGTTAGTAGTGTGTGAAATCCCATGCGTGGGACTTGGAAGCAAGTGCCATATAATTGACTCTGTCACACATCATTTTAGGAATGTGTCATTCGAGGAACATCATATGTCACTATTTTTGAGACTCTATCTGAGGAACACGGAGAAAAGTGCATCATTCAACTCACATCTGGTTTCACTAAGTTAGAAGTGTGTTAAATTCCATGAGCAGAACTAGAAGGGAGTGTAATATACTCAACTCTGTGAAACCACACTGTGGGGAATGAATCATTCAACTAATCTCTAGTTTCACTAAGTTAGTAGTGTTTAAAAGCCTAAGCACAGACTTAAGAGGCAAGCACCATATGGCACTCAACTCTATCCAACAATGCTGTGGGGAATGTATCCTTCAAGTAACATCTGTTTCACTCAGTTGTTTCTGTTTGGCAACACAGGGGTGGAACTAGGGGGAAGTGCAACATACTCAACTCTGTGAAACAACACTAATGAGGTTTGTGTCATTCAACTAACATCTTGTTTCACTAAGTTGGTAGTGTTTGTAAACCCATGTTCCGAACTAGAAGGGAAGTGCCACATACACCACTCTGTGAATCAACACTGTGGGGAACACATCGTTCAGTTAACATCTTGTTTCACTAAGTTGGTATTATTTGAAAACCCGTGTGGTGAACTCGGAAGAGAAGGCCATAGATGGCATATATGACTGTAGTCAACTCTGTGAAATGACACTGTGAGGAATGCATCATTCAACTAACACCTTGTTTCATTCAGTTATTTATGGTTGGAGGCCAGGCAAAGAACTTGGAGGGAAGTGACACATCCTCTACTCTGTGAAACAACACTGTGGGGAATGCGTGGTTCAACTAACTTCTTGTTTCACTGACGTGGTAGTCTTTGAAAACCCATGCCCAGAACAAGGAGGGACATGCCATATACTCAACTCAGTTAAAAAACACTATGGACAATACATCACTCAACTATCATTTTTTTTCTCTAGGCTGGTAGTGTTTGAAAACCCATGTGCGAAACTTGGACTGAAGGACAATATATTCTACTCTGTCAAACTAGAATGTGGGAAAGGCATCGATCAACGAATATCTTGTTTCACTAAGTTTCTGGTGCTTGAACCCCCACACACAGAATGAAGAGGGAAGACCCATATACTTCATGGTTAAACAAGAGTTTGGGGAATGCATCCTTCAACTACTATCTTGTTTCACTAAGTTGGTAGTGTTTGAAAACCCATGTGGGGAACTAGAAGGGTAGTGCCATACACTCAATTCTGTGAAAAAGCACTGTAGAGAATGAATCATCCAACTAATCTCTAGTTTCACTAGTTGGGTAGCGTTTGAAAATCTATGCAGGGAACTAGCAGGGAAGAGCCGTGTACTCAGTTGTGTCAAAAACATGGCAGGGAGTCCATCGTTGACTAACATCTTGTTTTACTATGTTGGTAGTGTTTGAAAACTCATGCAAGGAACTCTGAGGGAACTGCCATATACTCAACTCTGTCACACAACACGGCGAGACATGCATCCTTCAACTAATATCTTGAGTCACTAAGTTAGTAATGTTTGAAACACATGCAGGGAACTAGGAAGGAAGTTCCATATACTCAACTCTAACAACACTGTTGGGAATGCATCATTCATCTAATCTCTAGTTTCACTAAATTGGTAGTGTTTGAAAACCCATCCAGGAACTAGGAGGGATGTGACTTATACTCAACCCTGTCAAACAACACTGCAGAATGCATCCTTCAACTAACATCTTGTTTTGCTAAGTTGGTTGTGTTTGAAAACCCATGCATGGAACTTGGAGGGAAATGCCATACACTCATCTTTGTCAAACAACACGGTGGGGAATGCTTCATTCATCTAACATATATTAGTAGTATTTGAAATCCCTTGGGGGCAACTATGAGGGAAGTGCCAACTTCTAAGGACCAGATTGCCAGTAGCCGGTGCTGGGCCTCCCTTCTCCATATTGCTCTTCATCCAAGGTCTGCAGAACTCCAGGCTTCTTTATCCATCTTGACACATCTTTACTGTCTTGCAGAAACAAGGTTCTTCCTGCCATCCATCTCAGTCAGTGTCTCAAGAGTCCTATCATCTGCTTTCCACCTGGTAGTCTGATCCAGTCCTTGTGATCTGGGAGAGGTTTTGCCACAGGGCTCCTTCATTGTTAACTCACTGGGTTTCAAAAGTATGTGGCCATTCAGAGGCCCAGGTCCTTTGAAGGGGACCAGCAGAGGTTGTTTGGTGCATAGGCCAGGTCAGACATTTGGGCAGGGAGCTGCCCTCTTTCTGGGTCGAGGCTGAATGAAGCCAGGCATCTTCCTTCCAGGTGAATCCCCATTCCCGTGGGGGATATCGAGATTTGGCCCATCCGGTGCCCATTTCTTTCCCCTTCCTGTATTTCTGACCATTTATTTTTGTCTCTCTTAGGACCCATGGAGCCATCACTCACGCAGCTGGCCGCCCTGGGTAGGCCACAAACTCCCCCTCTGATCCTGTGCTCAGTGAGGGGTCTCAGGCTCTGCTCTACCAAAGGATAGATGACCCAAGAAAGATGTCCCTATTTGCCTGGTGCTTGGCCTGCAGTGCTATGGAGCATGAAGGGGACCCTGTTTGGCTACCTGACCTGGATAATTGGTTTCCTTCATTCTGGGATGCACCCAGATTGCACATGGGCAGTAGGAATGAGGAGGGGGTCAGCACCGGAAGAGACTTTGCCGGGAATTAGGGAACCGAGCCCTTGTTGCAGATTCCTGAGCAAGAGCCCTCCAAAGCCAGTAGCTCCAGCTCCATCACTGCTGGCTCCCTCGACTGATGGGAAAAGTGGCAGGGAGAGAACAAGCCAGAAATCCTTCTGTCTCAAGAAAGAAGGAGGCTTCCTGCTGACAGAGCTCCCACAAAAAACCCTTAAGAGTGCTCTTTTGGCTTAAGCCCACAGGCCTTTCCTAATCTCAATACAAGCTGGGTGATAGGAGAGTGCACTGGGTACTTCATTCTCATCTTTCTACACATCATGTGTGATGAAGAACTCTGGCAGTGTGTGTGTCTGCATTGCCAGTCCTGAGCCCTTTTTATGCAAGATGGTTTGCATGGAAACTCTTTCAAGACAGTGTCTCAGTCTGGGGCTTTGGTGGTGTTTTTGTGATGGTGATAGAAGTGTTGCATTTGTCCGTTCTGAATTTGGTTTCAGAATGATGTGGCCCTCCCCAAACTCAGAGTGTGTGCGGGGAGCCAGGGAGAATGCTTATGGGTTGGCTAAGCCAGAGGTTGGAGGTGGATCCTGCCTCCTGTGTGGACAAGGGAAAGAGAGAGGCATGGTTTCCTTCTTTAGTTTCCCCCATGCCAATTTGAATACACAGCTTGACTCACCTTATTGTCATTCCTCTACCATTGCTACTCTCCTAACTTGGTCTCAGTTTACACACGGAGACCCAGTATCTGTCCCCTACACCAACCAACGTCCCTGGAGTGGAGGGGGGTTTCCAAGCCTTTCCTGAGCCAAGACAGGGCTCGCAGAGTCTGATATCCCAGAGGATAGCTAACCCCCCCCTGTCCCTGAGCCCTTGGTGTTGGGCAAACCACACTATCATGGGAATGAATAGTCACATGGACTCTGCCCCTAATGGCTGGAGCTACCCTCATTCGGAAGGACAGTCTGTGCATGTGCAGCATGCTCCCTGACCTGATCAGCACACAAAAAGGCTTTTGAATCTATGCTGCACCAAGGACTCAAACCCAACTCTTGATGGTCACATGGAAGCACCTTCTTCCTATGTCAGAACCTCTGCTGCCCCTCTCGAGGGATATGAGGGGCAGAAGCACACCGGAAGCTAACATTCCCCTCTATTTCTTAAGGAAGAATGTGGACTCTTGCTCCCAGGGCTCCAAGGAGCATCCTTTGGAGCAGTCCTGTAGTGAAAACCCAAACAAGGTCCCTGGGATTCCTGAGCCAGCCTGCTTATGAATACGTTGCATTAGTCACATTCATCTCAACATGAAGAACTCTGGACTTCGCTGGATCAAGTTTCATGACACAAATTTCTCTTGGTTCATCTTGAGGTCCATACAAATTCAGTCTTTCAGAGTGTTATCTCTGGCTTGCAGATGCCCAATGGGGACAAGCCCTATGACTGTGGGAAAGCTGGAGACAAAGGAGCCCAGGCCTTTTGGTTTCAGGACTACATAGATATCCAGAGCCCTAGGACATCAGAAGGCGTCCTGCCGAGAGCTCTTTTTGGCGAAGTTGGGTCAGACATATTAGTGGGGAGCGGACTTCCTTGCTGGGTCTAGGGGAATTGAAGATAAACATTGCACATGGATCACATTCCCATTGGATGGAAATATGGAACGCCCTTTGGTCCTGGCTGAAGTCATTTCTGTGCTGCTGACTGCCTCTTCATTCACCTTTAGGAGCCATTAAGCTGGCATTCACTGAGCAGGTATCCGAGAATGGGTGTCCAGTGGGAGCTGGGTCCCCTGCTCAGTAACAGCCATGAGCATCAGATATCCCAAAGGAGAATAGCACTCCTATTCCTAAGCTTTGTGCTTGGCTGTTGGAAGCAAGTGGTGGTGAGGGGGAAGTGGAATAAGCTTGCCTCCTAGCTCTGCCTGATTGAGGTGTGTTCCTTCTGAAAAGCAGACAGTTCACACTGGAGTAGTAGGCTCCAGAAGCTGGTCAGCATAGAAAAGCCTAGACTCTAAGAGGGGACCAATGCCCCTCTCCACACTTTGGAGGCACAACTGAGGGAAGCTCCCAGATTCAGCACTGTCACTGCCTACTCCACTTCATGATGGGAAAAGCCAGAAAAGCAGACCAAGTCCCAGAGCTCTCTAGGTCCTTCTGAAGGAAGAAGGCAGGCCTGCTACTGACAGGGTCCCAGATGGAGACGCTAGAGGGCGCTGTTGACTAAGCCATGTGGTGTTTCTTTTTCTTCTTGGGGCCAGATGGCCAGCAGCTGATGCTGGGGTCTCCTTTTTCCATATTTTTCTTCACCCCAAGTCTGCAGAACTCCTGATTCATCTTGACACATCATTACTCTCTTGCAGAAACAGGGTTCTTGTCACAACTGTTACTTCAGAGTAAGGTTCTCAAGAGTCCTATTCTCTGCCTTCCAGCTGGAAGTCTGGTCCAGTCCTTGTGACTGGGGGAGAGGTTTTGCCACAGGTCTCCGTCTTTGTTAATTCACTGTGTTTCAAAAGTATGTGGCCATTCAGAGGCCCAGGTCATTTGAAGCGGACCAGCAGAGGATGTTTGGCGCATAGTCTGGGCCAGAGGTTTGGGCAAAGAGCTGCCTCCTTGTGGGCCGAGGGCAAATGAAGCAAGACATCATCTTTCCTAGTGGATCCCCATTCCCACTGGAAATGTCGAGTTTTGGCCCATCTGGCTCCCATTTCCTTTCCCTTGCTGTATTTCTGACCCTTTATTTTTTTTTCCCCCAACGTAGCCATGGAGCCATCACTTACTCAGCTGGCACCCCTGGGTAGGCTGCAAACTCTCACTGTGCTCCTGTGCTCAGTGAGAGCTATCAGGCTGTGCTCTCACCAAAGAAAAGAAGGTCTTCAGTCCTTAGGTGCTTGGTGCTTGGCCTGCTGTGCTATGCAGGGTTAAGGGGAGCCAGCTTGCCCTACTGACCTGATGACTGACTGGTCTTCATTCTGTGAAGCAGACAGTTTACACATGGGGAGTATGAACCAGGAAGGGTCAGCATCAGGAGAGCCTTTGCCAGGAATGAGAGAAGAAAGTCCTCATTGCAGATTCCTGAGCAAGGCCCTCAGAACCCAATAGCTACAGCTCAAGCACTGCTGCCTCCCTCAACTGATGGGAATTGGGCAGGAATAGAACAGTGCAGAAATCACTGGCTCCCAAAGAAAGAATGCAGGCTCCTTGCTGACAGGGCTCTCAGGTGTAGTTGTTCAGGGGGCTCCCATGGGAAACCGCCAGGCCTTTCTTCTTCTGGATACAACCTGGTTGATGGGAGACTTTGCTGGTTGCTTCATTCTCAACATTCTCCAAATCTCATGCATGATGAACAGCTCTGGCACTGTATGTCTCCACCTCCACCCCTTAGTCCTTTTGGTAAAAGAGGTTTGCATAGAGACTATTCCAAGACAGAGCCTTAGAGTAATATCCTCTTTTTTTCAGTTTGGGGGTTTTATGGTGTCCTTATGCTGGTAACAGAGATATTGCATTGGGCTTTTCTGCATTTGGTTTCAGATTGATGTGGGCCTCCACAAACCTAAGGTATGTGAAGGCACCCATGGAGACTGCTTGTGGGTAGGCTAAGCCAGAAGTTAGTGGTGGAGTCTGTGTCCTGAGTGGGACAAAAGGAAGGGAAGGTAGAGGTCTCCTTCCTCAATTTTCCCTGTGCCCATTTGAATGGACAGCTTTGACTCCCTTGTAGTCATTCCTCTCCCATTGCTGAGGTTCTGGTTTGGTCTCACGTCACACACTGAGACCATGTGACACTCCCATACATAACTGAGTTACAAGGAGTGGAAATGAGTCTCTAGTCAGTTCCTGACCCAATAGAGGGCTCTGAGTGTCTGATGTCCCAGAGGACAATGGATTCATGTGTCCCTGAGCTCTCGTTGCTTAGGAGGCTACTATATCTATAGTAAACCCTTTCTCTTCTTTGCATACAAGAGTCTCCCTGGAATTGTTTCAGAGTCTTTGTCTCAGAGGCATCTCCTTTCCTTTGAAGCTGGGAGTCTGGTGCAATCCTGGTAAGTGTGCCTGATAGGCTTGGCTACAGGCACCATGTGGTTGGGTTTCAGAATTTGTGGCCATCACCAGGCCTAGAGGCATCTATAGGGGGCCGGTGGAGAATGCTTGTGTGTAGGCTAAGCCAGAGGTTTACGAATGGAGCTGGCCTCCTGTCTGGATTGAGATTTGATGAAGATATATTTTTTGGTGAGGGATGCCAGCCCTTGGGAGATGCAGAAGTCTGGCACTGCTTCTACTCATGTACATCCCAAGGCCGCTTTCCTGGCCAGGTCTCCATTCATGTTCCAGGGGCCATGGCTGTATGAATGGTGCCAGTTTCCCAGTCATTCCCTGAGGAAGGAATACGTATCTGTCATGCCAGATGAAACCTGGCCCTTCTTTCCCTGAGCACATGGTGTTGCTTAGCTGACTAGGGTATGCATGAACATGGGTATCAAGTGGGCCTCCCTCCCCTCACTAATGGAGATCGCTTCATTTTGAAAAACAGCAGGTTTTCATGTGGGCAGGATGGTCCATGATCTGATCAGCACAGAAAGTATCTTTGTGCCGGGGTTCGTCTGAGAGGAGGCCAGCTCCTACTTCAGGGCTTCTGGCTGGTCCGCGGTTTCACCTGCGTGAGAGTTGGTCTGGGCGCGAGAGAAGACGTGGAGACAGCCTCTTATCTGGACTGCTCTGGACTGCTCAAAGTTTATTTTTTCTTCAGGGTTTGTATCCATTTTTTCTAAGCACAGCAAGTATACATCTTGTAAAGATTGACAGGATGAAACCGCTCCAATTTCTCAAGGTTCTTAGTAAAAAACAGATAAAAAAGACCTTCACATTCCATAAAACTACAAAGAATGCTTGTTTTTTAGATTACATAGAATGTTTAAACAATCAGTATATGAAGGAAAAAGTAGCTCACATGTAGTCAAAGCGTAACTAATGGTTACATTCTGGTAAATATTATGGGTTGAAAGGATAAGAATAAAGTATACAGATATCAATTAATGGCTCTGGCTACAGTCAAAAGATTATGTGAAAAACATGATTTTCCTCTAAAGTTACTCTCTAAGATTATTTAGAGAGCAATAAATAACCTGCAGCAATTACCACATTCTTGAGGGTCGGGCTGTACTCTTGATTATAGTGAGAAAAGATTAGGAATTATATCTCATGTTATTACTATTGAATGATTTTCTTTTTATTTCTATGACAATCAACACTATATGTCTCTAAGGCTTATAACACTAAATAAACAGGTCAGAACCTATTCCGGCTTGGGGAGGGGGGGCCATTGGAGCCCTTTTGCTTCACCCTAGAGCTATCATAGCAGGGGCTTATTCTTGAGAGTTCTTCTTTAGACCCAGGTTAATGATATTGCTTAGGCCCTGCACAGATTTTCCTGCTAGCCCCATTGCAACTGTGCCTGTCTTAGGTTGTTCCTCCTCTGAGGAATCTTACCCGTCTTTGGCTAACCAGCCATCCCCTGGGGTCAAACAGGACGACTTGGATTGGAAATCATGGCTCCATGGCTTCCCTGGCCAGAAGCGGCCTATAGACACCTTTCCCTCTGGCAGGGTCCAGGGTCTGGGCAAATGGCCTTTGAACCTTAGGTCTTTACCCTAGGCATCAGGGCTATTGTCTTCTGGTCTCTGGCACCTTTGGATGTAGTCCTGCACCAAGACTTGCTTCCAAACACTTCCACCATCTGGGACACATCCCTCCCACAGCTAGCTGTATCACTGCTACCCCAGTTACTGATGGCAAGGACTTGGCCAAAGCCACATCTTTCCCTCTGATTCTGAAGAAAGAATCTGGGCAGGCTCCTTGCTGACAGGGCTTTCAAGTGAAACTTATAGACGGCATTGTTTGCCAAAGCCCACAGGTGTTTCTCTGTCCTGCGGCAGTCAGTGAGCTGGGGAAAGTGTTGTGAGTCACATCACTCTCTGCATTATCTCATTCTTATCCCTGATTCTGAACTCTGGCCCTCCCTCTACCCATTTCCACCCCTTTGTTCTATTTTCATTCAGCCATCCCTGGGGTCCACTCCATGTGTTTGTCATACAGTCATACCCTGGGCCATCCACTGGGGATCCTGGTCGATTCCATGCGACGGAGGCATATGATGGCCCAAAGGGCCCCTGGCTCTTCAGCAGGATAGTTTTCCCTGGATGCTTGTTCATCTCTGCATGAGTCTCACACAACTCAGGTTTCTGGCCAAGCAGGCCTGTGTTGTTGTTTTTATTTTGCCATGGAAGATCCTCAGAGCTTCTCGGGGTTTCAAATCCCTTGAAAAGACAAGAATAATGGTAAAATGGGAAGTTATTAAGGTATGTGAATGATGCTTAAGGTAAGATCTCTTTATTTTAAACCAGTGCAACCTTAATGATATGTGAAGAGACAAAGCAACACAGGTCTAGTACCTCCCTCTACATTTCTTCTAGCCATTTTGCACAATGGCCAACATCTTGACTCTGTACATACTTATGATAGGTTATTCCTGGCTTTCTTCAACACATCCCACCATCCATATCCTTTTCATGTGAGGTACACAGGTGAGAGCACTTTAATCCTCCAAATGGGGGCTGGAGGAAGTAAACTGGTAAGGAGGCCAACACCAAGTGCTGCCCCAATGGGTTCCACCCCATCTGCCAGTCCCTGCCTTCTGCCATTGTCCTTGGTGCTGTGGTGGACCTAGTCCTGCCAGCCAGAACTGTCACTGTTGCTACAGTGGAGTATGCTGAAGGACGATAGCACTGCACAGCCCAAAGGCATGGTTGCCACACCATGAGCGCAGAATGGATTTGGTGGCCACCGAGGTTGCTGAGGCAGTGCTTGTTGCATAGGGCTGTTCATGCCTTGGTGCCTGGCCCAGAAACCTCTTTGTGGTGGTCACCTGTACCCGCCCCGGATGCCTGTGGTTCTACTGACACCTGTGTGTCATAGATGCAAGGTCAATCCAAGTCTGAGGAAGGGCAAGTGCTGCCATTCGCAGGAGCTGGGCTACCTTGCTTGGGGCCCACCACCTCGAACATGCACAGGCTTGTGTGAAAATCTATCCCTGGGCATGGGTTTAGTGAGTGACTACTCCATGGCTCCTAAGTCTAAATGGGGACCTAGTTAGACTTAGGGCCATGGGAAGGGAGTGGCCATAAGGAGGGCCAAAGTGCAATATTTCCAATGGAAATAGGAATAATCTGGAAAAGGGATGTGTAACATCTTGTCTCCTCAGCCAAGAATGGAGGCCAGCTTTCTTTCCAGTTGTCTGGCCCAGGCTAAGTGCAGATATTCTAACCTGGACCCTTCCAACGCCCTGGCGTCTGAATCCCTGCATGGTGTTGACACCAACTTTTCAGGAGCCTTGTGACCAAACCTATCGCTCAGTCCCAATGTTGGGACTAGGATCCCCAGATGAGCACCAAGGTTATTCTCCTCAGAGGTTATATGGAATGGACCCCAGAGAGGAGCTAGTTTGAAAATAGAGCAAAGGGGTGAAAATAGATTCACGGAGGGCAGAGAATGGGCTGATGGGGAAAACAAAGTGCCTAGTGCCATCTCCTATGAAGCTGACTATCTCAGGAATAAGCAACACCTGTGAGCTTTGGTGAAGGCAGTGCTTTAGAAGCTACACCCAGGAACCCTGTCAGCAAGGGGTCTGCATTCTTCCTTCAGAAAGAAAGGGAAACCTCCTGCACGGTTTGTTCGGAAGGAGAGGGAACGTTTCTGGCATTGGATTTTTTGTTTGCCCTATCCTTTGAAGCAACATAATACATCCTTAGCAGGTTCTGGCTTCTGGCTGAGCCTCAAGTACTCAGAGAGCGACTCTGGTACACTGGCCCTTGAATGGGCAGTTTTTACACATTCTGCACCTCCAGAAGAATACTGCAAATGGGTGAACTGTCTGCTCTTCAGAATGAAAGCATCTGTAGCAGGCAGTGGTTGGAGATCTGCTGTCTACCTATTACCATGTGAATTCTAGTATTTCAAGCACCAAGTGTCACCCAGGGACAGGGGGTCACAGGATCCTTCCGTGTATCAGAAACTGAATGCTTTCAGTGAGCGTGGTAGCAGTGTGAGAACTTTGCAGCAATCCCCGGTTTTTCACTGAGTTATTGGCAGGCCCACTGTGCCTAGTAGGAACCAAGATATAATGAGACAAACAGCAAGGGGGGGCACCTGGGTGGCTCAGTCGGTGAAGTGGTTGACTCTTGGTTTCAGTTTGGGTCATAATCTCATGGTTGTGAGGTCCAGCCCCGCATCAGGCTTTGTGCTCACAATGTGGAGGCTGCTTTGGATCCTCTCTCTCCATCATTCTGCCCCTACCCCTCTCGTACACTCTCACTCTCTCTCTCTTTTTCACTCAAAAATGAGAAGTGTTTAAAAAAGGTAAAAAGATAGAGAGAAAATCAGTGAGGGAATGGGAATGAACTCATGGAGGGCCAAAGTGCTTCCTTTCTTATGAGAAGGGGATCCAGCACAAAATAAAGGGACTGGTATCATACATTTGAAGATGGCTGTCTTCAGAATAGGAAGCACCTCTGCACTGGGGAAAAGGAAAAACACAACTTTTCTCCAGGTTGGCAGAATGTGTTCTGACTCCTCACTTGACAAACGTGGACATGGTTCTTACATTCTGGCCCTGAATCCCCACAGTGAATGCCTAGGTAGAAAAAGTGCAAGGGTATGGGAATGGAGACATCAATGGCCCACGTTGTTCACTGCAGATGAAGAGAGCATAATGCTGGGAGTGAAATGAGGAGTTAAGCGACTTCTGGCCCCACAAGGGAGGCCAGCACCCTCCCTGCTCCTCTGGACTTGGCCAATGGGTACAAATTCTCTTCTTGGCATCTTCCAATTCCTTAGTCCTTCCTTTGCCAATAGAGTTGGAAAGACAAGTATACAGGGACCCCGTAGCTCAACCTATTCTTGAGTAAGTTGAGCTCAATGCAACTGTCTGGTTAAAACCAGAGGAGGTCTCTCTTGGACATTGACCATGAATGTCTCACAGGGAAGACCTAGTTTGACAAGGGGGAAAAAAGATAGAAATGAATACACGGAGTGCCATAGTTCTCCTTTTCAAATGAGAATGGAATCAATCTGAGAATGAAGTGACCAGCCCACTCTTTTGGCAGAGCTGGCTGTCTTAGGAAGGAGAAACACCTCTAGGCTGGGCCAAAGGAATCCTCCACTGGCTACCCTGGCCACCAGTTTTGCAAGAATTCTTCATTTGGCACATAGAAAAGGGATGAGGAGCTTCTGGCACTGAGTACATTTCTTACTCCAACCTGCAGTAGATAGTCACCAGTGGTTTTGGTGGAACGGGTTTTCACACTTATGTGTTTGGAATCAGGCTCTAAGGAAGTATTCCTTGCACAGGCAATGCACTGGCCACTTGTGGAAGCTAAATGCCCATCTGGGAACCATGTGCTTTTCCATATGAAGTCATCTCAAGCAGCCCGGGAAGGGAGGCATACTGGGGAACCATGAATGCCAAGCCCCACAAAGTCAGTAGGCCCACAAAGTCAGGTCATTCATCGTTTTTTGGGGATATCAGCAACTCACTGCTCTGGGCTAGCATAGGGCTGGAGTGGGAGCTAGTCACCAATCCCTGGGCTTTCCTTATGTGAGAGCCTTACCACATTTCAATGGGACTCAATACCTCCTTAGAAAACAGCTAGGGGGTCAAAATGATACATCATGAGTCAAAGTCTTTCATTTCAGTAGACCTTATGAGAAAATTGACAAGAAACTGACAAGCTCTGTTGCTCTTCTTCCTGCAATTGACAATGCTTCCTCCCAATTCTCTGGATTTGCCTACACACTAACATTTCGTCTGGCACTTCCAAGTGCCCTACATGTTTTTCCTGTCAAGATATTTCTCAAGGGAAAGTCCCAAAGGGCTTTTTGCCCACCCTAGGCCAGAGTCAGGATGCTTGGCCAGGCTCCTCAGTTATATTGAGGGGACATTGCTCTTAGGTCTGGCCTTCCCCACAGAGGGGACTTATCACAAAACAGAGCAAGCACATGGGAATGGATACACAGAAAGCCAAATATCTTCATTTTAGATGAGAATGGGATAATTCTTCAAATAAAGAGAAAGGCAGGATCTCCTGGCGAGCTCGCTCTTTTCTGAATAAACAGAAAAGAGCTGGGTAAATAGGAATCATCCATCTGCTGGATGAGGGACCAGTAGGAAAGCTGAGGGTCTAACACAAGCTAGCATTACCTACCCCCACCCCCAGGAGAGATCTATGTGATGGTTGTGAGGTAGTCCTGGCTCAAAGGCAAAGGAAAAGACAGAAAACAAATGGTGAAACTGATAGAGCCTCCATCAATTTACAAGTATCTTAGTAAATTACAAGAAAAAGGCAGGGGCCTAATCTCCAGAAACCTATGGACTCTGTTTCCTGGAGCCCCAACATCAGCCTACTCTCCATAGCGATGTGAGGAACAAAGGCAAAAAGGAAATGGCTGATAAAATGGAATCTCCTGGGGTGCTTGGGTGGCTGAATCCCTTAAGCCTCTGATTTGAACTCAGGTCATGATCTCACAGTTCTTGTGTTCCACCTTCAGAGGGCCTCTGTGCTGACAGCTCAGAGTCTGGAGCCTGCTTCAGATTCTGTGTCTCCCTCTCTCTCTGCCCCTCTCCTGGTGCCTATTCTCTCTCTCTCTCTCTCTCTCCCCACTGGTGGTTCTGTCTCCTTGTCTCCCTTCTCTCTCCAAAATTAAATAAACATTTAAAACAGTTAAAATTTAATTTACTTGTCACCTGCAGCCCATTGACAAATACTTGAGGCTGGCAGAGTAATATGTTTCTCCAGGAACTTCTAATTTTCCTTATGTAAATGTTTTGCTAGAGGGAAAAACAACTCTAGCTTGATAATAGCTAGCCCTCCTGTAATCTGTGAGTCCTTAGCATTTGAAAGCCTCCTTGTAAATTTGTCAATGGACTCCACCTTGCCCAAGCCCATGGTATATAAACAGGCATTCCTCACATTAATAATAATATTAATAATAAATCAGAAGCAAGACTTGAGGGCCAAAGTTGTTCCGTTCAGGTGAAAATGGAATGAAGCTGAGACTGCTGACATGAGGATCACTTCCTAGGCAAGCTTGGATTCCTGAGAAGGAAACACCTGGAGGATTGGGATGAAAGTTAGCACCAGCCACAAATACACTGCATCCTGATCTAGATAGGACAGGAAGGCTCTGGGTCTTGGCTTACTCTTCCATTCAGTGGGTTGGGGCACTTGTGATCTCTCTGAATGTTGGCTTCTTTGTGCTGGCTGGCAGCCATGTCTGCAGAATTGGGTTCTGGTCCCAGAGTCCTTGAATGGACAATGTGGGAGAAAACAGTGCTCATGCTCAGACCTCGATCTTCTCAGAAGGCAGGAATGTCACAGGGGCAAGTGGGATCAGAGGAACCAACCCCCTCAGGCCAACAGAAACGTGCAAAGCACAGAGATCTCAGGAAAGGGGGGCACTATGTGCTTAGTAATCACCATGTGTTAGCTGCTGGTGAATGCTGGGCACTCTCTGAGTCAAAGCCACAAGGTTCCTGACACAGATCCCAGATCCCCATCTCCCCTTGCACAGAAGTGAGGATGGCTCCTTCCCAATAACACTTGCCCCTTTCCAAGACTTTTTTGCCTTCTGTTGCCAAGATAGTTGTCACAGGTGAGCCCATGGAGAACCCATTGCTCAAGTTATCCTGGATTTCAGGAAACTTAGCAAGACTCCACAATTAAAATCGGAGAGAAATCCTTGCAGGCTCACAGTCTCAGTACCTCACAGGAAAAGCTGGCTAGAAACAGATCAAGGGAGTTGGAAAGGATGAAATTTGCCCCAAATTCTTTATCTCAGATGATAATGGAATATAGCTGTGAATGAAGTGACTGGCACAATTCCCAGGTAAGCTTGATGTCCTAGGAATATGGGAAACATGTGGGCTCTAGAGAAATGGAACCTATTTTACCTATGCCTGGGAGTCCTAAAGTAGCATCAAAACCCTGCATTTGAACTCAAACAGTGTACAAGGGCTTGGGCACTTGCCAGCTTTGCAGCTTTTCCTGCCAGCAGGAAAAAGCAGTAGGATTTGGAGGGCAGAGTCGCAAGATGGGCTGATGCCCAAGTCTATGGGAACAGATTCCGAGTTTTTGGTTTTTGAGTAGTTTCTTTCATGTTCACCTGCTGTGGAAACAGAGTGGGAACACGGGAACCCTTAGAGTCTCAGAAAGCAGGATGTTCAGGCAGTCTATGGCAGGGGCACAGAGCACAGTAATAGTCACTGCACAAACAGAAGACTTCCATACCCCAAGGTTTGAGGAGGGCAACATTTTCCCCTTGATATCAGAAATTAGTTGTTGTGGGGGTAGAAAACAATCTTCACGTAGGCTCCCTGGACTTAATCCACCCAATCTGTGTGACTTTTGTTTGTTTGTTTTTTACTTCTGACTGAGGCCCTGAAGACCCCGTCTCCATCAGCTTTTACCACCCAAGTGAGGCTACCTGCCTCCGAATAACACCTGCCCCTTCCCACAAGCATCTTCCTGTGCTGAACACACGCAAGTCCCCAATACCTCCTGTTCCCCAGGTAGATGTGGCAGACGGCCCAGGGGCACCTCACGGGAATTTGGCACGACTCCATAATTAAAATTGGAGGAAAATGCTGCTAGACTCTGGCACTGAACGTTTCCCAGTGAACACGTGGGGAGGATAAGTGTAAAGGAATTGAAAAGGATAAACTTAGGGCTCAAATTCTTCATGTCAAAGGAGGACAGAATGAAACTATCAAAGGAGGACAGAATGAAACTGAATGAATAGACAATGTTACTAGCACAATCCCCTGGCAAGTTTGATGTCCAAGGAGTAAGAAAGATCCGTGGCGTGAAGAGAAGTAGAGCATTGGCTAGCTATACCAGGGAGTTCGGTAGACAAAGTCATGCACCCCAACTTCAATAAGGTCTGGACTGTATCAAGCTTTGAAGCCCTGCCGATCTTTGGAAAGACACAGTTGTGACTCACAAGGTAGGATCTTGGTCCTGGCAAATCTGCTGATACAGGCTCTGGTGTTTCCGGCTCTGAGTGGTTTTGTGCCCTCACCTGCTCAATGAATGGACTTTGCATGCATGAACCCTGCATGTCTCAGGAGGTAGGGGGCTCAGGATTTCCTTGAAGGGGTGGACGGAGAGCAGGGCAATGGTCCCATGCCAACAGGATCCTGCCAGACACAGAGTTGTTACTGGCAGGAGGTCAACCTTTACTTTTTGAGATCAGAAATTAAGTGCTATGTGATGATACACGGTGTGAGCACAGACTCCCAGGAAATTACTGGGCACCGTCTGAGTGACAGCCCTGTAGCTCCTGAATTGGACGCTAGGCCCTTGCTCCGGAAGTGAGATCGGATCCTTTCCAACATCATCTGCCCCTGTGCACATGCAAACCTCTTCTGCTGAACAGTTTCCAATGCCTCAGGCCTCCTTTGGCCAAGGTAGGTCTTGCAGAAGAGTTCCATGAACTCCTGTGGCCCAGCACATCCCAGGTTACTGGGAACTAGTTACAACTCTATGATTACCATCAGATCATTAGAAAATGCTCCCAGATGATGTCTCTGAATGTCCCCAAATGAAACAGTCATTAATGAAAGAGCAAGGGCATATGAAGGGATGTACCAAGTGCCAAATGTCTTCATCTCCAAGGAAAATGATAGAAAGCTTAACCTGAATCACTAGCACTTTTCCCTAGGCAAGGTTGGTGTCATCACCATCATAAGTGTGCCAGATCTAAGGGGAACATCATTTAGCTACACACTTAGGAGCCCTGTGTGCAAAAGGGCAGTCACTCCTTTCCATTCCTTTCCTTCAGTGATAGAACAATGGTGATTTGGGGGCTCTTGTCTGACTCCTGGCCAAGTCTGTAGAAATGGGCTCTGAGTATTTTAGTTATTGGGTTGCCTTTTTTCTAGCCTTACCTCTTAAACGTATGGACTTGCAGGGACAAGCCATTAGTATATCATAATGAAGAAAGTTCAGGCATTCCAGGAGGTGGGTAGAGAGCAGGGAGGGACCATGTGGGCCAACACAATCCTGGCAAGCACTGAGTTCTCAGTCACAGAAGAGCCACCTTTCTTGCCCAATATCAAAACCTAATTGCAATTGTTGTGTGGTAGCACACCAGCAGAGTGGGAGCTTGCCTAGAGTTTCTTGTCACTGTCTGAACACAGACCAGTGGCTCCTGACTCTGACCCCTGACCTCAGTCTCTTCTTGTCCATGAAGTAAGGTGGGCTGTTTCCAGCACCACGTGCATTGAAAGTACATTTGGGTTTCAGAGTCTCTACTCTCTTCGACATCTAACATGATTGCTTTGCAGCATGATATCTTTCTTTGGATTGCATTAAACACACAGGGACACATCACTCTTTTTTTTTTTAATGTCTTCAGCTATATAGACATGAATACAGTATATGCGACTTCGGTGGGAAGTCTTCCTGAGGTCGAGCCTTGAGTAATTCTGTGTGATCTCCAAATAGGTAATTATTATCTGACATGAGTATAGAAATATCTAAATTCACGCGAATGGCAGGCTGTCATTTGTGGCTGCTGAATTTTGTCAAATTCTACTATCACCTAGGAATGGTGAGTTTGAGTATTTTGAAACACTTCTGATTAGAAATGTCATAAAGAAACATTGAAACTTCATGATATCACATTCTGCTCTCATTTTTTCTTCATTTATTCTACATATTTGAGTGGCAAACAGATGAGCTAGAAGCTTGCAGAGAAAATAAAAACAAGCATACTTGGAATCAGTGGGTCAGTAATAAAACATATAACAGTAAATCATAGGTTTTTGTTTTCCTTTTCCTTCTTTTTCCTTCAGTGCTCTTTGGAATATGTTTACCAATGAGGCCTCCAGCTTTGCTTGGCTTTTTCAGGATAACTTTGGCTATTCGGGGTCTTGTGTGATTCTGTAAATGCTGGTGTCGTTTTGATAGGGATCACATTAACTGTGTAGATTGCTTTGGGTAGTAGAGACATTTTAACAATGTTGGTACTTCCAAACCATGAGCATGGATTGTTTTCTCATTTCTTCATATCATCTTCCATTTCCTTCATAAGTTTTCCCAGTATATATCTTATACCTCTTTGGTCAGGTTGATTTCTAAGTATCTTACAAAGTATCTTTGGTGTAATTGTCAAAGGGATCAATTCATTGATTTCTTTTTCTGGGTGGGAGGGGGATTAGATAGATGGGTGATGGGTATTGAGGAGGGCACTTGTTAGGATGAGCACCAGGTGTTCTCTGTAAGGGACAAATCACTGAATTCTAAGCTTGAAACCAATATTGCACTGTATGCTACTACTGAGAATTAAATAAGAATTTGGCAAACACTGGGAGGGTAAATGACCAGATGATATGATTTGGCTCTTTTTACACTTCCCTTTTGACCCTGCTATCCTGACTCAGATATCTGTCTTAGAGAATTGCGCCTACGCACACAAGCAATTATGTTTTGGTGCTGTGCTTAAGAAACATTGAAATCAGAACTATATGCACATAGGATGTCTTTGGATAAATTGTTTCCAGGGGGAAACAATGAAACATCACAATTCTTTGATCAATTAAAAAACTAGAGCACAACATACCAGTTCTGGTTTCTCTGAATGTATGTTATAATTAATGAATTCTTTTCAGGACCATTTAAGTTTTCTGTAAATGACTTGATGTTCTAGCTGCACCGTAATGCATGAGGTATAGATTCTGATTTTCTAGATTTAAAAAAAGGAAATCCTATGCTGACATGTTAGAGCAGGGAGATCAATCATATGTGATCTCCCATTGTGGGCAAGCCATAATCAGTTATAGACTTGCCATGGCAGGGGTTCTTTTATGTGAAGAAGAAACACATCTCTATTCTCTTTGTGCTGCTGTTACTTTGACACATACTGCAGGTGCCCAAATCTCACCCTTCACCAAAGTGAGAACATTACCATTGGAGCACTGTATGACTTTGGAAAGGATGTATGTCCTTCTGAAGGAAGATCTCTGTATGCCTGGCAGCAGAGGCAGGTGTGGAAGTAGACTCTATGATTCTGAGATATAGTGCTTCTGCCTGGTTGCTGTCTATGTCTTCTCTACTGGGAACAGGAGGCAGTAGTGGCGTTGGGGTGGTTGTTCAAGACACACTTCTGGAGCATAGCCTTTGCTGCATTACCATGCATGCCTCATAAGGCAGGGAGCACACTCATGCACCTTTGGGGTAGTGATGTCCTGCGTCTGGTGGTGGACACACACCTGGTTTTCCCTCATTGGCTCCAAATGTTTGCCTGTCTTCGGCAGGTTTTGAGTCCTGTCTAAAGGAAACTGGTATACTTAGTATACAGGTGTGGCCGGACACTCCCCACCTGACACCCTAGCCAGGGTTCATGGAGCCTGACATCACATCCTCTGGAGCACCGGCTTTGGTGGTTCTGTATACAAACTCTCATTGTAGAGTGGCGCAACTGATCTGATCAAGAGATTAGAACTGGCCCCAATCACAGGAGGTGGGAAGAGTCCAGAACTGGGATAAGGCTGGGCTCAGCCTTTTTAGGCCAGGGCTCAAATCTCTCCCATCATGTTTGCTTTAGAAATGAGAGAGTCTGATATTCCGGGAGGAATCATGCCCACTTGCTCTCCACGTGAGGTCATTTTACTATCCAGTCCCCACATGGGCACTGGCACACACATACTGATCATGTGTGCAAAAAAAGCAGACACTGGGGAAGTGACAAGAGAGAAAGAAGGAACAGGTTTGAGAGAGCTCTGCCATGGGGCAGCAGCATCCATTTTCTGAGCTGCATACTGAAAGGCCCCAACATGGGCAAGGAATTTCTGAAATTGGTAGGTTTCTGCTGGACCCAGGGCCAACCTTGACCCACACTCCAGAAGAAAGGACTAGGGTACTCTGTGGGTACCTGGAATCACGATGAGCCAAATCCCCTTAGTGCCGGCTGAATCCAGGATTTTCCGAAGGATGAACGGCCAGGGAATGAATGAGAGAGCCACAAAATGTAGTCTGATCACCAAGCAGGCATCTCCGGCAATTCTGGCATCTCTGCACTGCTGGTCTCAGTATCTTTATTTAAAGGCAGTGAATGACATTACATCAGTGACAAGGCATTTTTAACAATTTTTCTTAGGTTGGCATATTTGTGAATCCCCCAGATCTAGAAGGAGACAATCTTAGCTTAGATTAGGCAGTAACCATTTTTATAACTTTGTTCCAAGATCATGCCTTGTTTTTTGAGGCAGAGCAGAGGAAATAACAAGATGTTTTTAAGAAGAGAGCAGGGTTGTTGTCATAGCGCTCAGTAAACAGAGGGCACACACATTGCTGCCTTAAGACCTATGTTAACCATCTATAGATAGATTAGAAGTCATTCTATCCATAATCTTTAACCATAATGGAGGAGGTATAACTCACTTGGTAGAGATCCTAATGCTTGTCTAAGTTCTTTTCCTGTGTGAGTGAGTGAGCCTATATCGTAAGGGTTCATGTCTATCTATTCTTTGTACAAACGGTAGTTTTTGTAAAAGTATTTTGTCATTGCCTTTTCATTATAAGGGAGCATGGAGATGGGAATTGCAAAAGGGTTCTGGAATGTTAACCTCAGGAAGGTGCTCAATATTTGTTGTTGATCAGTGAAGGTATGTGTAGCTACTTTTGTTTGGTTTCTTGCTGGGGTCCAGTTCTGGCAAATCTAGGGGTCCCCAAAGGATGGACGGTCAGACGAAAGGAAATGAGAGAGCCACGAGAGAGGTGTAGTCTGATGACCAAGCAGGCAGCCCTGGCAATTCTGGCATCTCCGCCCTGCCAGTCTCGGTGTCTTTATTTAAAAGTAGTGAGTTACATTACAGCAATGAGTGACATCCCATCAGTAAGCATAGTTTGAACAACGATGTGTTTTATCAGTAAAGCAGCGATTTCCTCAATCTTGCAAGTTGTTTTCAAGTTAATTAACATGCAAACTAAGGCAGGGGGAGAGAACAGGAAGTCACCTAGGCCTGCCTATGTTAATCATCTATAAACAGGCCTGGAGTCATTCCGCCTATTCTTCCAACTACAGTGGGAGAGGTGCAACCTGTCTGGCAAGGACAGAATTCCCAATGCTTGTCCCTTGCCTGTGAATGAGTGGATTTACATAAAAGGAGCCCAATGTTTACACAATTCGCACCAATATCCAGCCAGCTCCTAACTGCTATCAATTTATGCAACCCATCCCCAAGATGCAAATTTAAGGTTACTTCCAGCCAGGCTGGAATGATTACATCATTCAGATGTAATCCATCAAAGCATTGTGCTCTAGGTCCTTCCCTTTTATCCAAATGCCATTAAACAAAAGAGCATTACATTCCCTGGGGCCAAGGAGAGCAGTTCAAGAAATCCAAGCCTGAAAAATCACTTAGAAGGAGGTAAGACTGGGCGCCAGTTTGGCTGGCAGGAGCCTTCCCTCAACCACCTTTTCCACACAGGGAGGAGCACCAAATGGCTCCCAAAAGTTTCTGTTTGTGCCTTATCTACAAACAGTGCTTTTAACTTTTGGGCTAAGCTAACCTCCAGAGAAGTTCCTAAGTCTCTTTACAACCTCTCCTATCAGTCTGTTGAGCAAACACTGAGAGAAGCTTTACAGGGATGTGCTTTGGGGTTTTATGGCGTGGCTGACGGGATGTTTAACACAAATGCAATACCTGCAGAGAAATCTAGTTTGGTTGATGGAGTCTTGGGGCCTAACGTCTCCTAATATTTAGCCAACTTATAACTGCTTTTCTGTGTGATCAATTTGTGTAACCTATCCCCAAGAAGCAACTTTGAGGTTCCTTCTGGCCAGGTTACTCTCATTCAGATATTATCCATCAAGGCATCACACTCCAGGTCCCCTTTTTCGTATGCCATAAAACCAAAGAGCATTATATCCCTTGAGGCCAACCAGAGCGGTTCAAGAAATCCAGGCCTGAAAGGTTATTGACAGAAGGAGATAGTATTGGGATGCCATTTTAGTCATCAGGAGACTTGGCAACATCTGCCTTATCCACACAGGGAGACGTCTCAACCTGTGAGCCCAAGATGGCTCCCAACACCTTAGGTTAGACAAGAGCTACAGAAGAAAAGGCTTCAGCGTTCTCCTGTAGAATATTGTGTTTCTCCAGAGTTCTATAGAAGCATCATGGGTCCATTGGCCTTGGCTCTCCATCAATGACTCACTGTGTTCTGATTTACTGGAGAAAGACTTTCTACTTGCTGGAAGCCTTGGAGAGCCTAAAGAGGCTTAGAGACTTGGGTTGGTGAAGACTTGGGATAGGGCAGGGCATGTCAGAGCACTATACCCTGAGTGTAGAGTCCAACACAATCCCAGTCCTTGTTGGACCTCCAGGGCCTTCATTTGGAAACAGGGGGGTCATTGTCCTGGCTGACATGAGGATGCCTCAGGAGGAGAGCGTATACACTGTGGATGGACAGAGAAAGGGGAATGGGAGAAGCTGGAAATCCCTTGCACATCCCTGGAGCCTCTAGGTCCTGAGCTTTACCCTGGGACCTGAAAGGGCCACTGCCTTCATGGCAGCCACCGAAAGGTGCTGAGTTTGTGGTCAGATTTCATGCCTGTGCTCCAATGTTACTGCTGGACACCAGGGAACAGGCAGCCTCTTGTGTCAGCGGTGCCCACTGAGGTTTGCTGGGGGAACTGGACCAGGGAAAGGTCATGCAGAGGTCGTTCTGCATTTCCCCTACCTCACATTCAACAGGAATCTCCCATACTCCCAGTTATCTCCACAGAGGAACCTGGTCAACATCGAGATGCAGTGCCCAAAGGTGCTTCCATTTATTCATTCAGTCACTGCTCCAAGCACTCACCTCGTGCTTGGCCATCTGGTGGGCCCATGTGCAAGGCTACAATGACAAAGGGGTCCCTGCCTGCCAGGTCTTCACAGTCTGGAGGGGACAGGAACACAGGTATGAAGGACAAGACATGTGAAAACTAGGGCAAGAACTGTCATCGTGAAAAGAATGAGTGTGCTGTGAGGACAGGCTGGGGAGCCATCAAAGGGTATGAGAGGTCTCCCTGAGGTGACATTTGCTGGGAACAGAATGACAAGAACGATCCACACTGCACATGACTGCATTGTGTCAGGGAGAAGATGTGGCTGGTACAGAGAATACAAGACAGTGGATGGATTTGGTGCCCAGAGTCGGTGTAGGATTATTCAGCATGGAACTTGTAAAATCAGGCCTAGGTGCATCAAGTTGAATGACATTGTTTCTTAGCCATCAAGGCTCATCTCAGGGTCCATACAAATTCAGTCTTTCAGAGTTCTATCTCCAGCTTGGGGATGTCCAGTGTGGATCAGTCCTTGTGGCTGTCAGACCGGTTGAGCCAAAGGAGCCCTGGCCTTTGGTTGCAGGACCACATGGACATCCAGAGCCCTAAGGCATTGGCAGCACTCCATCGGAGACCTATTTGCTTGGAGGCTGGGCCAGACATATTAGCGGGGAGCTGGCCTCCTTGCTGGGCCTAGGGGACAGGAAGAAACTCACCTCTATGCCACATTGGTCCCATTCCCATTTTGGAAATATTGAAAGCAGTTTTCTCATGGCCATAGCCATTGCCCTTCCTTTACTGTGTTTCTCACTGCGTTCATTCACACTTAGGAAACATGCAGCCATCACTCACTCAGCTGGCATGCCTTGGTAGGCCTCAAACTCTCACTCTGCTCTGGTGCTCAGTGAGAGCTAGCAGGCTCTGCTCCACCAAAGGAAAGAAGGCCTTTAGTCCCTTGGTTCTTGCTTGGTGCTTGGGCTGTTGTGTTATGTAAGGTGAAGAGGAGCCGGCTTGCCTCACTGACATGGATGATTGAGTTGCCTTCATTCTAAAAAGCAGAAAGTTAACACATGGGCAGTATAAATGGGTGGTGGTGGGGGGGTAGGACTGGAAGAGCCCTTGCCAGGAATTAGGGAACCAAGTCCTTGTCGCAGATTCCCGAGCAAGAGCCAGCAAAACCCAATAGCTACAGCTGAAACACTACTGCCTCCCTCAACTGCCTGAAGAAGTGGGAGGGGTAGACCAAAGCCAGAATTAACTCCCTCCTAAGGAGACAATGTAGGCTTTTTGCTGATAGGGCTCCCAGGTGTAGTCACTCAGGGGCTCCTTTGGCCTAAGCACACAGTCGTTTGTGATTCCAGATACAACCTGTTTGAGAGGAGACTGCACTGGGTACTTCATCCTCAACATTCTCCAAATTTCACGGGTGATGAAGACCCCTGGCAGTCTGTGTCTCCATTTCCACCACTTAACCCTTTTTGTGAAGAAAGTTCTGCAGGGAATTTATTCAGAGCCAGTTTCTTAGAGCAATTTCCTCTTGTTTCAGCTTGAGAGTTTATTGGCGTCATTGGCATGGTAATATAGGTATTACTTTAGGCCCTTCATCCTTTCGTTTCAGAATGATGTGGCCATCCCCAAACCTAGGGTGTGTAAAGATGCCCAGGAAGAATGCTTGAGGGGAGTTAAAGCCAGTGTTTAGGGGAGGATCCTGACTCCTGTGTGAGCCATGAGGAAGGGATGTTAGAGATGGAGAACTTGGACTCACCTTGTAGTTATTCCTCTCCCATTGCTGCTTTTCTCACTTGCTCGGTTCACACAGCAAGACCACATGGCTGTCTCGTACACAACCATGTTCCAAGGATTGGAAGTGAATTTCTGGTCAGTTTCTGAGCCAGTACAAGGCTCTCAGAGCCTGATGCCCCAGGGAGACCGGACCCTTATGTCTCTGAGCTCTTATTGCTCAGCATGCTATTCTAGCAATATGAAATAACTGTTCTTCTTTTGAAACAACAGGTTCCCTGGAATCCTTTCAGAGCCAGTGTTTTGGAGACCTATCCTTTCCTATTAAGCCATGAGTCTGGTACCATTTTGGCGAGTGTGCAATAGGTGTGGCCACAAGGAGACTGGGAGTTGGCTTGCAGACTTCATGGACATCACCAGGCCTAGAGCACCTACAGGTGTCCACTGGAGAATGCTCGTGTAGGCTAAGCCACATGTTACAGGAAGGGAACCATCCTCCTGCCTGGAATGAGAGTTAAGTAAGATAGATATCTCCTATGCAGATGGATGCTATTTCAATAGGAGATGCAGAACTTTGGCACTACTTGTCCTCATGTACATCCTATTGCTGCTTTTCTAGCTGGGTCTCAGTTCATGTTTCAGACCATGGGGTTGTTACACAGCCATGGCTGTAGGACTGGTGCCAGTTTCCCAGTCAGTTCCGGAGGAAATTGAATGGTCCCTGGCTCTAATTTCCAAAGGAAACCTGGCCCTTCTGTCCCCGAGCACATGGTGTTGCTTAGCTGGCTAGGGTATGCACAAACATAGGTCTCCAATTAGCCTCCCATCCCCCACCCCCCACTAATGGAGAGTCCTTCATTTCAATTGACAGCAGATGTTCATGTTGGCAGGCTACTCCAGGTTGTGGCCAGCACAGAAAGTACCTTTGCAGGGAATCCTGGACCAAGTCCCACTTTCAAACACTTGCCCTTCTGGCAGGAGCACCCATGCTACCACTGTATCACTGCTGCCCCCATGTACTGATGGCAAGGGCAGGACACATACCTGGAGCCAGGACTTTCCCTCTGTTTCCGAAGAAAGAATCTGAGCAGGCTCTTTGCTGACAGGGATTTCAGGTGGAACTTATAGATGGCACTGTTTGCCAAAGCCCACAGGTGTTTCTCCCTCCTGAGTCAGTCTGGGAGCTGGGAAAGACTGTGCTAGTCTCATCACTCTCTGCATTAACTCATTCTTATCCATGATTCAGAACTCTGGCCCTCTCTCTGCCTAATTTTACCCCTTTGGTCTATTTTCACTCTGAGACCTCCCTGGAGTTCCACTTCATGTATTTGTCAGACAGTCATACCCATGGCTCTCCACTGGGGATCCTGGTTCATTCATCATGACTGTGGCATATGTGCTCATCCTCTCATTGTGAAGAGAGTTCTCATGGGTACTTACAAGAGGGCCTGTTGCCAATCTGCCTTAACCTCAGGCAGAGCCCTCAGGTTAAAGTGGAGGCTACTGCTCTGAATCATTGACTCTGAATGGAGTGCCACGAGATCCTAGTTTGAAAAACAAGAGCAAAAGGATGGAAAGAAACAGACAGAGGGCCAAAGTGCTTCCTGACAGAGGAGAGCAGAATGAAGCTGAGCAGGACACGCCTAGCACACTCTCCTGACAAGCTAACTGTTGTCCATAGTAAGGAACACACATGGGCAGGGCCAACAGGAATCTTCCATTCCCTACACCTGGGTGCTCAGTTAGCATGAGGCCTGCATTTTTCTTTCAGAAAGAGAGGGACGGCTCCTGACCTTGGCTCCTTTGTGTGGCCTACCTCTCAGGGCATAGAGAGGGTAGTGATTACCCGTGGTAGCAGGTTAGTGGTCCAGTTAGTGCCTTAGGAATTGGAACCAAGTCATGGAAGGGCTGGTTTGGGGGGCTGAAATGTCGTGCAGTCTGTTGTGTACGTCTGATCCATTTGCCTTAAAGGATGAAGAAATTTCATAATAAGCCAGGGGAGAGAGGCAAGCTGGCTACCCATCACAGAGATTACCTTGGCTAGTCAAGCAGGATGCACTCATGGACAGGAGGGTCATTCTTCTTTGGGATAAAGGAACTGATTGCTCTCACACAGCACAGGAACAGAGTGGGATTTCCTCATAAATCCTGGTTGTTGGTTACATGGCTGACAGACCAATTCCACCTGGTTGTGACCCATGACCTAGTGATGAAAAGAGAAAATGGATGGGAAGGCCTAGAAGGAAGGCCAAGATTCTTCATGACAGAGGAGATCAGGATCAAGCTGGGAATGAAATGTCTAACATAGTTTCTCCTTCAACCAGAAGTAAGGCCAGCAGCCTCCCAAATTGTGGCATTGCCTCCACATGGACACTCTGCTGGACACCTTCAAGAGCCCTAGGCCTCCCATTGTCAACATACTTCTGAGAGGCACAGAATGAGGGTTCCTGTATCCCAACCTATGCCTGAGACGTAGGGACTTGGCCAGACTCCCCAACGGAAGGGAAAGGACATTTCTTGAGACACAGGCTTTGAATGGCACCCAGGGAGACACTGCTTTGCCAACAGAAAAAAGGTATTCATTGGAATGGAAATGTGGAAGGCCAAAGTGCTTCATTATTGATGAGAATGGGACACAGATTAGAATGCAGGGTCTAGAACGACAATGAACTGGCAAGGTCCTGTCGAAGGAGTAAGAAGCACCTGTGGCCAGAGACAAATGAAACCTCTACAGGGAAACCTGCTGAGAGCCCAGTCTGCAAGAGGTCTTCCTATTTCCTTTTGAGAGAAAGGGAAGCTTTCTGACCTTGGCCATCTTTCCTGCCCTTGCCATCAGGGGATAGAGGCAGCAGGGGCTCAGGGGTAGTGGGTCCATGCTCCAGGCTGTTGCTCCAGGGTTGGGAACTCTTACTGTGGTGCATTAAGTTTTGAAGGCCCCTTTCTGCCCTGACTAGGTCCTGGAACACACCTCGTATGCATGGATCATGTGCTCTTGAGAATAGGAGGCCAAGCACTAAATGCTCTCTGACAGCAGGGCAATCTTTCCTGTGGCTTGTCAGAGAGGAATACTCATGGTTGGCATAGAAGTAGCATGAGAACTCACCACCAATCCCTGGGAGCTCACTGTGTGATAGCCAGATTCACTGGCCCAGCCAGCCTGCAAACTGAGTCCTAGTTAGCAAATAGCAATGGGATAAGAATGGTTCTATGGACAGCCAAAGTTTCATTTTAGATGAGAATGGAAGAACGCTAAGGGTGAAAATCTTCTTCCATTTACCCTTGCCCCAGGAGTGAGGCCAGCTGCCTCCCAACACCTTTGGTCCTAGCTATACACAAACATTCTGTACTGATACTTTCCACTGACCTCAATCTACTGTTGTCTATATATCTCTGGAAGGCATGTTGCAGGGCTCTTATGGCCCAACCTATCCTGCTGTCACAAGAACTCATCCAGAATCCCCAATGAAAACCAGAGGGAATTGCTCTGAACCATGGCCCCTGATTGGCCCATGGCAGATTCTAGTTTTCAAAGGAATCAAAGGGGGTGACTGGGTGTCTCAGTCGGTAAGGGTCTGACTCTTGGATTCGGCTCAGGTCATGATCTCTCAATTTTAGAGTTTGAGGCCCTTTCGGGCTTTGTGCTGACAGCTTCACATGTTGTGTCTCCCACTCTCTTAGCCCTTTCCTCAGCTCTCTCTCTCTCTCTCTCTCCCTCCCTCTCTGTCTCCCTGTCTCCTCTCTCTCTCTCCAAAATTAAGCACTTAAAACAATTAAAATTTAATTTCCTTGTCACCTGCAGCCCATTGACAACTGCTTGAGGCTGGCAGAGTAAAATGTTTATCCAGGAACTCCTTATTGTCTTAATGTAAATATTTTGCCAGAGGGAAGACAATGTTAGCTTTACAAAAGCTAGATAGACCTCCAGTAATCCGTGAATCCTTTGCATATGAAAGCTTCTGTGTAAACTTGCCAACTGACTTTACCTTGCCCGAGGCCATGGTTATAAGCAGGTATTCTTCACATATGTTTCATACTACTACTACTAATTATTATTAATAATAATAAATCAGAAGCAACACACCAAGCGCTAAAATTGTTCATCTCTGGTGAAATTGGAATGAAGCTGGGACTGCTGACATGAGCACCATTTCCTAGGCAAGTTTGGCTTCATGAGAATAAGAAGGAAACACCTGGCACAAGAATGTTGTAGCATTCTCGCACAGAGAGACTTGAAACTGAGGCTTTTCTTTCCAGAGGGCAGCTTTATTCCTGCAGGCACCGCTAGGTTTGGTTCATATCCAAGGAACTGAACCCTGAACCCCATGGAGTGTAGTCTTTTCTGTAGTTTTTACTTCTTTGTCTCGCATATATAGTAACACACAAACATGTGATGATTAAGTGGTCTCATGTTACAAGGTCCCAGAGTGATGTTGTTACATATGCGTATCCTGAGGTTGCCATGAGGTTTTTTTTTTCTTTTCTTAGGGAGGGGACCCTACCACATTCCCGCTTTTAATGCTCTGACCCACTATTTAGGCTCAAAGAGCACCATCTTGGTTTAGAGATTTATATTTTTATAACATCTTTACATGAGTGGCTGTCTTTTGTTGTTGTTGTTAATTATGGCCTCAATGAGACTGGAGGCAGACCGTACAACCAGGGCAGTTAAGCAGGGTAAGATTAAGTGTTATGCCCAGAATTCGGGGACCCCAAGAACCACCAGGGAGCCGAGTCTGATGCAAGAACAAAGAGCCTTTAATCAAGCCAGCTCGAGCTCAATCTCCTACCGCACCAACGCAGCGGTGGGTCGAGAGAGGGCCCGTTCCAAAAACACAATAGTTTTAAAGGGGTCTAGGGGCAGTGGGAGGGGTGATGGTCGTGACCCTAGCCAATTGGCTGAGGAAGGGTCAAAGATCCTGTCCCACAGGTCAAGCTTCTGCGCAGGCCCTGGGGACTCAAGGTGGAGGACACAGAACACAATGGAGTCAGTCCCAGTTTGCCCTTAAGCAAAATGGAATCAGTCCCGTTTTGCCCTTACATAAGCACCCTCTGAAAATTACGAATATAATTCCCATGAGGGTTTTGAATCCTCCAAGAGTTGAAAACCATCCTTCAAATAACTCTCCGGTGTTCCAACTGTTCCAGGTCTGGACTGGGAGGTGAGTAACGTTTTTTATTTGCTCTGTGATCTCCTCTAGGACTTTTCCTCATCATCTGTATGTAGGCAGCATATGATCAGGTTAAAATTTCCACAAATACCTCTCTCAGAAGCAAGCATGTAATCTAAGGCCAAGCAATTTTGATAGATGGCATTGTACGTTTTGGTTTGTTGCATGGCTAGTAAGTTAAGAGCTCTGGCAGTTTCTTTGGATATAATTTGTTGAACTGCTTGTAGTCTAATTATCTGGTTTAGCATGTAAATGGTAGTGTAGTAGCCCCACTATCCATCTGTCTACATGGCAAGACCATAATATTGGATTATATGCTTGGGAGGCCATTTATTATCTTTTTCATTGTGAATTTGTAAACACACCTGCTTTATTGAGTCTCCCTGTCCCCATATACTTGAACTCCCAAATGTTTTCCTCTGGCAAGTGGGAGCAGGAAGAAAGATGGACTAGTAGTTTCCAGCACATATGACCCTGTACTGACTGAGGGAAATACAATATAGGCTGTCCTTCCAAGTATCTAGTGTTATGCCCAGAATTTGGGAACCCCAAAAACCACCAGGGAGCCGAGTCTGATGCAAGAACAAAGAGCGTTTATTCGAGCTAGCTCGAGCTCAATCTCATACCTCCACCAACGCAGCGGTGGGTCAAGAGGGAGAGCGTGTTCCAAAACCACAATAGTTTTAAAGGGGTCTAGGAGCAGTGGGAGGGGTGATGATCGTGGCCCTAGCCGATTGGCTGAGGAAGGGTCAGGGTCCTGTTCCATAGGTCAAGCTTCTGCACAGGAGCTGGGGACTCAAGGTGGAGGTCACAGAACACAATGGAGTCAGGCCCAGTTTGCCCTTAAGCAAAATGGAATCAGTCCTGATTTGCCCTTATATCTAGTACAGTTCACCGGGGACCTGATATTTGATGGCAGTGTTGACATTGTCTCAGGTCTCTCAGTGATGAGAGAAGTTAGACAAGGGGTGGGGATCTGGCACAAGATGATCTGGGGGTCCCCCACCATTGGGTTTTCTGGGAAGTTGAGTTATGAAATCTTTGGCCTAGGCATGTTCGGTTTTTGTCAGAGATGATGGTAAACTTTCCCCCCAAGAGGCAAAACAGTTGTTCCCAATAACGGAGCTTTTGAGAAGCCAAACCTCGGTGGTAGGACTGGGGTATTTTGCTTTACTATAAGTTTTGTAGGGATCTAATTCCCTAGTCTCTTATGGCCATAGTTTTCCCGTGTTGGTACCAATGAAGTACCCTATCCACAAAGGGAAGGTGAGTGTTAACAGACCTCTCACCACATTTCCAGACTGCCAGGGTGGCCTCGGCCAATCCTATGGCAAAGAGTAGAGGAAGAATTACAATAATAGTGAGAAACAGGGCATGACAGTACATAACAGTAAGGAAACATATAAGATAAGGACAGTCTTTTGTTTCAACGGACCGTCCATTCCTCAAGCTTCTGCTGTGGGTTGATGGGTCAGCTTCTGAGGCGACTAAAGTAGGGCTGCAGTCTCCCAGAGCTCCGGGGATGCAGACTGCTCTTTTCACATGGTCACCTTATACAGCGTTGATGGATCACCTTGAGCCAGATCTCCACCCCTTGTCTAATTCTCTCATCTCTGAGACACCTGAGACAATGTCAACACACTCATCAAATCCACAGGTCCCAGGTGGACTGTACTAGGTATGCGAAGGAATGCACTGTATTGTACTTCCCTCAAACTGGTCAGGGTCATACGTGCTGGAAAGATGTGTCCATCTATCTTCCTGCTCCCACTTGCCAGAGAAAAACATTTGGGAGTTCAATATATGGGGACAGGAAGACTCAAAAAAGCAGCATGCCTTACAATTTCACAATGAAAAAGATAATAAATGGCCCCCTGAGCATATAATCCAATATTATGGCCCTACCATATAGACAGAGGATGGATATTGGGGCTACTACACTCTCATTTACATGCCAAACCACATAAGTAGACTTCAAATGATTCAACAAATTATATCCAAAGAAACTGCCAGAGCTCTTCGCTTACTAGTCAAGGAACGAACTAAAATGTACAATGCCATCTATCAAACATGCTTGGCCTTAGATTACATGCTGACTTCTGAGAGTGTTTGTGGAAAACTTAACCTGAAGAACTGCTGCCTAGAGATAGATGGTGAGGAAAAAGTCACACCAGAGATCACAGATCAAATACAAAAGGTTGCTCATGTCCCAGTCCAGACCTGAAACAGGTGGAACACCGGAGACTTATTAGGAGAAAGGTTTTCAACTCTTGGAGGGTTTAAAACCCTCATGGGAATTAGAATCCAAAATTTTGGAGAGTGCTGATTGTGACCCTGCCTAGCTCCCCTGCTTGTATGGTCTGCCTCCAGTCTCATTGCGAGCAGAATTTTCAGAGAGAGAAAAAAAAAGACGGCCCCTGATGTAAAGATGTCATAAAAATATAAACCTCTAAAGTAAATTGGTACTCTTTGAGCCTAGACAGGGGGTCTGAGCATCAAAGTGGGTAATGTGGTAGGGTCCCCTCTCTAAAGAAAGGGAAATAAAACACCTCAAAGCAACCTGGCTACATGTATATGTGACAGCATCCCTCAGGACCTTGTAACCTGAGACCCCTTATTGAGACTGCATGTTCCTATGTTACTCTATATGTGAGACAAAGAAGTAAAAACTACAGAGAAGACTACACTACGTGGGGTTCAGGGCTCAGTTCCTTGAGTAGGAACCTAACAGAGCAGTGCCGGAGGGAATAAATTTGCTGTCTGGAAAGAAAAGCCTCAGTGTCAGGTCCCTGTTTGCTGGGATGCTGAGACATTCTTGTGCCTGCTGTTTCCATTCATCCCAACCCCCAGGTGTTTCCTTCTTACTCTCAGGAAACCAAGCTTGCCTAGGAAATCATGTTCATGTCAGCAGTCCTGGCAAAATTCCATTCTGACCTGAGCTCAATAACTTTAGCCCGCAGTGTGTAGCTTCTGGTTTATTATTGTTATTAATTATAATAATTATTATTTTTATAAAAATCATGTGATGAATACCTGCTTATAACCCTGGGCTTGGGCAAGGTAAGGTCAGCTGGCAAGTTTACAAGGGGGTTTTCATATGCTAAGGACTCACAGATTACTGCAGGGTTAGCTATTGTCAAGCTAGAGTTGATTTGCCCACTGGCAAAGCATTGACATAAGGGCAGTTAGGAGTTCCTGGAGAACCATTTTACTCTGCCAACCTCAAGGAATTGTCAGTGGGCTGCAGGTGACAAGGAGTTTACATTGTCATTGCTTTAAATGTTTATTCGTTTTTGGACAGAGAGGGGAGACAGGGAGACAGACTGGCAGAGAGTGTGTGGGAGAAACAAGAGAGACAGAGTGAGAGAGAGAGAGAGCCAGAACCAGAGCCAGAGCCAGAGAAAGAGACACAGAATATGCACCGGGAGAGGGGCAGAAAGAGTGGGAGACCCAGAATCTGAAGCAGGCTCCAGAATCTGCACTCTCAGCACAGAGCCTCTATGCTCTCTGGGGCGGAACACAGGAACCGTGAGATCCTGACCTGAGTTCAAATTGGAGGCTTAAGGGACTCAGAACCTCCAGGAAATGCTGTTTTCTCTGCCATTTCCTTCTTGCCTTTGTTCCTCACATCACTAGGGAGGGCAGGCTGATTTGGGGGCTCCAGGAAACGGAGTCAATAGGATTCTGGAGATGAGGCCCCTGCCTTATTCTTAGAATTTCCTAAAATATTGTCAACTGATGGAGGCTCTATCAGTTTCAGCATTGGTCTTCTGTCCTCTCCTTCGTGCTTGGGCAGCCAGGTGTGCCTGAGGAATGTCACACACATCTCTCCTGGCGGTGGGGGCAGGTAATGCTAGCTTGTGTTTGGCCCTCAGCTTTCCTTGGGCTCCCTCATCCAGCAGAGGGAGAATTCCCATTTACCCAGCCCATGTGTGTTTGTTCCTTCAGAAAAGAGCAAGCTCACCAGGAGATTCTGCCTTTCTCTTTACTCTCAGAATTCTCCCATGCTCGTCTGAGATGAAGATCTTCTGCTTTCTGTGTATCCACTCACATGTGCTTGCTCTGTTTTGAAGTAAGTCCCCACTGTGGGGAATTCAAGGCCACACTTAAAAGCAATGTCCCCTCATTATAATTGAGGAGCACGGCCAAGGCATCATGACACTGGCCGAGAGTGGGCAAAAAGCTCCTCGGGCCTTGTCTTTGAGAAATATTCGGACAAGAAAAAGACGTAGAGCACTTGGAGGTACCAGACGAAATGTTAGTATGCAGGCAAAGCCAGAGAAGCTGGAGGAAGCATTGTCAACTGCAGGGAGAAGCGCAACAGAGCTTGTCAGTTTCTTGTGCGTTTTCTCCTGTTGTCTACTGAAATGAAAGCCTTTGACCCGTCATGGATCCATTGTGACCTCTTAGCTGATTTCTACGGAGCTCTTGAGTCACGTTGAGACGTGGTAGGGCTCTCCCTCCCATAAGGAAAGCCCAGGGATGGGTGGCCGACTCCCACTCCAGCCCTAGGCTAGCCTAGAGTAGGCAGTTTCTGATATCCCCAAAGAACGATGAACTCCCTGCTACTGACCTTGTGGCGCTTGGCATTCATGGCTCCCCAGTATGCCTTCCTCCCTAGGCTGCCTGAGACTTCTTCATATGGAAAATCAAGTGGTTCCCACATGGGTGTTTAGCTTCGAGAAATAGTCAGTGCATTGCCTGTTCAAGGAATACTTCCACAGAGCTTGATTCCAAACACATAAATGTGAAAACCTGTTCCACCAAAACCACTGGTGACTATCCACCGTAGATCAGGGTAAGAAAGGCACACAGTGCCAGAAGCTTCTCGTCCCTTTCTCAAGTCCCAATGGACAAATTCTTGCTTGGCCAGCCCTGGTAAGCGCAGTGAAGTGTAGACCCTCTTTCCTTCCATCTCACACATGGTTCCCCTAGGCACACTATGCTCCAGGCCCTGGTCAGCACCGAAAGGGCTCTTGAAAGAACTACTGCATCAGGTCCAGGTTTCAAACACGTGAGAACCAGCTGGGAGCAGGGACCCTTTGCCTCTGCATCGATGTTGCATCTATTTCCTGATGGTCAGGACAGTTTCACTCTGTTTATGGAGGAAGAATACAGACGTCCTGCACACGTGCACTCTCAGGTGTGCAGGAGACCCTTTAGTTAAGGCCTGAGACTCAAGCCCTGGAACCCAGGGTGAAGCATTTATAGCCTTGAAGATAAGACCTCGTTTGCAGGGCTGGGAGGTGAAGAACTGAGGTTCAAGCCCTTGTAAAACAGGGTGAAATAAAAAGAACCTGGAAGAGAAGTCCTTGTTTGCAGAGCTGCAAGGTGAACATGGGCCTTTTAGGTCTTTCTCCCCCCAAGTCAATTTTGTGCTGCGGTTTCTTACATATACTTTGCTGATAATGATTTCCTAGTGTTGAAGGTCATGTAAATACAATCAGATACATTCAAATAGATGCTAGTATATTTTAGAAGTATATTCATTTTTGAATTGACATTTGAAGAATGCTGCCCGACCCTCAGGAATGTGATAATTAATTGCTACAGGTTTCAGGATAAGACATTATTAATGGTTAGTAGATAATATGCCATCTTAGGGAGTAACTTTAGAGAAAAGCATGTTTTTCACAGAATATTTTGACTGTAGCAAGTGCCTTTAATTAATATCTGTATACTTTGTTTGTATCCTTTAAACCCATGATATTTACCAGAAAGTACGCATTGATGTTATGATTGCTTGGAAACTGTTTTTCACCCATATATACTGCTTGTTGAAACATTCTATGTAATCTACAAAACAAATCATTCTTTGTAGTTTTATGGAATGTGTAGAATGTTTTAACTCGTTTTTTTCTAGGAACCTTGAGAAAGTGGAATAATTTTATGCTGTCAATCTTTACAAGATATATACTTTCTGTGCTTAGAAAACATGTATAAAAACCCTGAGGAAGAATAAACTTCAAGCAGTCCTTTTAAGAGGCTGTTTCCAAGAGACTGACTCCGCATCTTCTTTCACGCCCAGACCAATCCTCACACAGGAGAAACCCTGGACCAGCCGGATAACCTGACAGAAGGAGCTGGTCTCCTCTCAGGGAAGACTCCAGCATAGGTGTAGCCAATGAAGGTTTCCTTTGACAACAGCCCTCATATGTCCTTACTCGCCAGACAGCCAGCAGGCCAGGAGCTAGGAGTAGGCACTGAATTCTAACTGGAGCCCATTCTCTCCTGTAATGATCAACGTTGGTCCTCAGGGTGCCTCTGTGCATTTGATTGCTCTCACTCCAAACTAGCTTCTACGTGGGAGTCATTCAGAGCAAGAGCCTCAGAGGAATATACTCTTTGGAAACTAGAACATTCCAGGATCCATGGGTGTGTGTCAGGTACACAGCCCAGGTCCGAGCATTGGTGTGGAGGACCCAGTCACTTCCTGAACCAATTGACAGCTCTCAATGTCTGGTATCCCAGAGAATAGCAGGCCCCTCTGTTCCTGGGGGCTTGGGGCTTAGTCACCTCGAGTCATTGCAGGGATGGGTAGCCAGCTGGCCTGTCTCCCTGGCTGGGAGAAGTGCCTTCATACTGTAGATTAGATGGCTCATGCATTTGCACGCTGGGAACTGCACCAAGGGTCTTTGCAGTGATGATTGGACCCAGCGGGGTTAGAACCACTTAACTTTTGGCCAGGAGCCCCAAAAGCCAGATCTGAATCACTGCTGTCCCTGTCCTTTAATGGGAAAGGACAAGAAACAGACCCAAAGCCAGGACTTTCCCTCTCTTTCTGAAGGAAGAATGCAGGCAACTTGGTCACAGGGCCCCCATCTGGCCTGTTGAGGGCTCCCTTCACCAAAGTTCACAGGTGTTGCTAATTCCTGAGAAGGCCAACTTGGTAGGAGATGGCACTATCACTTCGTTTTTCACGTCATGTGATTTGATTCCTAGTGAAGAACTCTGGCCTTAGATGAATCTATTTTCACCCCTTTGCTCTGTTTTCAAAGAATTTCCTCTCAGGTGTCCATTGCATATAGTCTCTGAGAAGAATATCCTTGGTGTTCAGCTGGGGATCCTAGTCCCAAAATCGGTACTGCGTGACACGTTTGGTGACAGGGACCCTGGCAAGTTGTTGTCACCCCCATGCAGGCATTCAGAAGCCTAGGGCATGGGAAGGGCCCAGGTTAGACGTTTGCCCTTAGCCTAGGGTGACGACTGGGAAGGGAGCTGGCCTCCTTTCGTGGCTGAGGGGACATGAAATGACACCTCCCCTTTCCAGATTGGTCCCATTCCCATTGGAAGCATTGAACTTTCGCTGTCCTTATGGCCACTGCCTTCCCATGTCTCTATGTCCAACTGGATCCCCGTTTAGACTAGGAACCATGGAGCTGTCACACACTATAACCCTGCCCAGGGATAGATTGTCACACAAGCCTGTGCATGTTGGATGTGGGGAGCCCCAAGCAAGGGCTGACATCTGTCCAGACTCTGCTATTGGCAGCACTTGCAGTTAGTCAGTCTTAGATCGACCTTGCATCTGTGGGCCAGAGGTGCCAAGAGCAACACAGGCATCGGGGGTGGGTGCAGGTGAACACAGCAAGGGGCCTAGGCGCAAACACCCTTGTGCATCAAGGCAGAGCCTCAGCGAACTCAGTGGCTCAGCAAATCCATTCTGTGGTCTCGCTGTGGCCAGCATGGCTTCGGCCTATGCAGTGCTGTCCTCCTTCAGCATACTCCACTGTAGCAACAGTGAGAGTTCTGGCTGGCAGGATGAGGTCTGCAACAGCCACGAGTGGAATGGCAGAAGGCAGGGACTGGCAGATAGGATGGAACCCATTGGGGCACCACCTGGTGCTGGCCTTCTTAGAGGTTCACTCTTCCCCGCCCATGACTGGAGGATGCAAGTTCTCTCACCCTTGTACCATCACATTCCTTGCCCATGTTGGGCCTTTGAGCATGCAAACCCAAAAATAGATGCTGATGCTCAATGGCAGAACTCTCTCGATCCTGATCCTTCACTCTCTCTTCTCACTTCCCCAGTGCAGCTTTTTCTTCAGCACACCTTCATATGTTTGTGCCGGTGCACATGTGAGGGCTGGAGACTGAAAGGAAACCATGTGGAGTGCAAGTGCACATGATTTCTCCCAGAATATCAGACTCTCTAATTTCTAAAGCAAACACGATGTGAGGGATTTGAGCCATGTTCTAAAAAGGCCTGAGCCAAGCCTTATCCTCTGGACTCTTCCCACCTCCTGTGATCTGGGTCAGTTCTAGTCTCCCGATCACATCCTTCACCACACTGTACAGTGAGAGTTTGGATACAGAGCTATCAAAGCCAGTGGCCCAGAGGATGTGATGTCCCCCTGGCTAGAGTGTCAGGTGGGGAGTGGTCAGCCACACCTGTAGACGAAGTATACGGGTTTCCTTTAGACAGGCCTCAAAACCTGCCTAAGATAGGCACATGTTCAGAGCCAATGAGGGAAAACCAGTTGTGTGTCACTGGACATCACAGGACATCGCTTACCCCACAGGGCATGAGTGTGCTCCCTGCCTTATGAGGCATGCATGGTAATGCAGCGAAGGCTCTGCTCCAGAAGTGGGTCTTGAGCAACCTCCCCATCCCAATACCGCCTCCTGTTCCCTGGAGAGAAGGCATAGATAGCAACCAGGCAGAAGCACCGTATCTCAGAATCATAGAGTCCACTTCCACTCCTGCCTCTGTTGCTACGCATACAGTGATCTGTCCTTCAGAAGGAATGAGATAATGCACAGGGTGACATGATTAGCACTGTCTTCCCTGCTCACAAACTGACTGAGGAAGGAGAAACACCTGCGGGCTTTGGCCAGCAATGCCATCTCCAAGTTCCACCTGAAAGCCCTGTCAGCAAGGAGCCTTCCCAGATTCTTTCTTCAGAATCAGAGGGAAAGATGTGGCTCTGGGCACATGTCCTGTCCTTACCATCGGGAACTGAGGTAGCTGTGATACAGCTAGCTGTAGGAGGGATGTGTCCTGGATGATGCAAGTGTTTGGAAGCAAGTCTTGGTGTAGGATTGCATCCAAAGGTACTTTCTGTGCTGACCAGACGCTGGACCATCCTGCCCACATGAAAACCTGCTGTTTTTCAAAATCAAGGCATCTCCATTAGAGAGGGGAAGGAGGCCCACTGTATACCCATGCTCATGCGGACCCTAGCCAGCTAAGCAACACCATGTTCTCGGCTTTCATCAGGGATGACAGATCCATATTCCTACAATTTCCTCAGGAACTGACTGGGAACCTGGCACATTCATATGACCATGGACCCTGGAACATGAATGGAGACCTAGCCAGGAATGCAGCCTTGGGATGTGCATGAGTAGAAGCAGAGCCAAAATTCTGCCTCTCCCAAGGGCTGGCATCCTTCCACAATAAAGATATCTTTCTTCCTCAAGTCTCGATCCAGACAGGAGGCAAGGCCAGCTACATTCCTACACCTCTGGTTATCCTACACAAAAGCATTCTCCACCAGGCACCTACAGATGCTCTAGGCCTGGTGATGGCCACAAATTCTGAAATCCAACCGCAGGGTGCCTTTGGCCAAGCCTATTGCACACTCACTAGGATTTCACCAGACTCCCAGCTTCACAGGACAGGACATGCCTCTGACACAAGGGCTCTAAAACAATTCCAGGGAAACTCTTGTATCCAAAGAAGAGAAAGGATTTACTAAAGCTATAGTAAATCTCCTCAGCAACAAGAACTCAGGGACATGTGAATCAAATGTCCTCTGGGAAGTCAGACACTCAGAGCCCTCTATTGGGTCAGGAACTGACTGGAAACTCATTTCCAATCCTTGGAACTCAGTTGTGTATGGGAGAGTCGCATGGTCTCAGTGTGTGACGTGAGAGCAAATTAGAAACTCAGCAATGGGAGAGGAATGACTACAAGGGAGTCAAAGCTATCCATTCAAAGGGGCATGGGGAAAATTGAGGAAGGAGACCTCTACCTTCCCTTCCTTTTGTCCCACTCAGGACACAGGCTCCACCACTAACCTCTGGCTTAGCCTTCACACAAGCAGTCTTCCTGGGTCCCTTCATGCACCTTAGGTTTGGGGAGGCCCACAGCATTCTGAAACCAAATTGAGATGGACTCAATGCAATATCTCTGTTACCATCCCAAGGACACCACGAAACCCCCAAACTGAAAAAAGAGGATATTACTCTAAGACTCTGTCTTGGAATAGTCTTCACGGAAACCCTCTTTCATCAAAAAGAATAAAGGGGCAGCAGTGGGGACACACACCAAGCTGTTCATCATGCATGTGATTTGTAGAATGTGGAGAATGAAGCACCCGGCGCTGTGTCCTATCGACCAGGTTGTATCTGGAAGAAGAAAGGCCTGTGGGCTTAGCCACAGGAGCCCTGTCAGCAAGAAGCCTGCATTCCTTCATTGGGAGCCAGTGATTTCTGCATTGTTCTATCTCTGCCTCAATTCCCATCCGTTGAGGGAGGCAGCAGTGCTTGAACTGTAGCTATTGGGTTCTGACTACTCTTGCTCAGGAATCTGCAATGAGGACTTGCTTCCCTAATTCCTGCCAAAGGCTCTTCCAGGGCTGCCCCTTCCGGGTTCATACTGCCCATGTGTAAACTGTCTACTTCACAGAATGAAGACCAGTCAGTCATCAGGTCAGTGAGGCAAGCTGACTCCCCTTTACCCTGCAGAGCACCACAGGCCAAGCACCAAGCACCTAGGGACTGAAAGGCTTCTTTTCTCTGCTAGAGCAGAGCCTGATAGCTCTCAGAGAGCACAGGAACACAGTAAGAGTTTGCTGCCTACCCAGGGCTGCCAGCTGAGTGAGTGATGGCTCCATGGTTAGCATGGGAAAAAAAAAAACAGTCTGAAATATAGCAAGGGGAAGGAAACGGAAGCCAGATGGGCCAAAGCTCGATATTTCCAGTGGAAATGGGGACCCACTGGGAAAGAAGATGCCTGGCTTCATTTGCCCTCGGCCCAGTAGGAGGACAGCTCAGTGCCCAAATCTCTGGCCTAGGCTGCGTGCCAAACATCCTCTGCCGGTCCCGTCCAAAATACCCTGGGCCTCTGAATGGTCACATACTTTTGAATCGCAGTGAATTAACAAAGACAGAGCCCTGTGACAAAACATCTCCCCCAGTGACAAGGACTGGACCAGACTTCCGGGTGGAAGGCAGAGGATAGGACCCTTGAGACCTTCTTCTGAAGTAACAGTTGTGACAAGAGCCCTGTTTCTGCGAGAGAGTAGAGATGTGCCAAGATGATTCAGGACGACAAGAGTTCTGCAGACGTGGGATGAAGAAATATATGGAAAAGGATGCGCACAGCACCAGCTGCTGGCAATCTGACCCGAAGAAGTAGAAGAAACACCAGATGGCTTAGGCAATGGTGCCCTCTAGCGTCTCCGTCCAGGAGCCCTGTCAGCAGCAGGTCTACCTTCTTCCTTCAGAAGGGCCTGGAGAGCCCGGGAATTGGTCTGCTTTTCTGGCTTTTCCCATCTTGAAGTGGAGTAGGTAGTGACAGTGCTGTATCTGGGAGCTTCCCCCAGCTGTAGCTCCAAAGTGTGGAGAGGGGCATTGGTTCCCTCTTAGTGTCCAGGGCTTTTCTGTGCTGACCAACTTCTAGAGCCTACTGCTCCAGTGTGAACCGTCTGCTTTTCAGAAGGAACACAGCTCAATCAGGCAGAGGAGGGTGACTAGCTGCCTCCACTCCACACCCCCCCACCACCACGCCTTTCTTCCAACAGCCAAGCACCAAGCTGAGGAATAGAAGGGCTATTCTACCTTGGGATATCCAATGCTCAAGGCCATACCGAAAATGGGGCTCAGTCCCACTGGATGCCCATCCCTGGATGCCTATTCAGTGAATGCCAGCTCCATGGCACCTAAGGGTGAATGAAGAGGCAGTCAGAAGCACAGGAATGACTTCATCCAGGACCAAAGGGTGTTCAATATTTCCGTGCAATGGAATGCGATCCATGTGCAATGGAGATGTTACTCTTCAATTCCCCCAGACTCAGCAAGGAAGCCATCTCCCCACTAGTATGTCAGGCCCAGCCTGGTCAAAAACAGCTCTTTGCTGGACTCCTTTTGATGTTCTAGGTCTTTGGATGTCCTGGTAGTCCTGAAACCAAAATACCTGGACTCCTTTGTCTCCAGCTTTTTCATAGTCATAAGGGCTGTTCCCCATTGGGCATCTATGCAAGCTGGAGACAGCACTCTGAAAGACTGAATTTGTATGGACCCCAAGACAATCCTTGATGGATGATAAACCTGTGTCATGAAACTGCATCCACTGAGGCCCAGAGTTCTTTATCATGTTGAGATAAACATGACTAGCACAACATATCCACAAGTAGGCTGGCTCTGGGATCTCCGGGACCTTTGGGGTGGGCTTTTCCAACAAGAGTGCTCCAAAGGATGCTCCTTGGATCCCTGTGAGCAAGAGGTCCACATCCTTCCTTAAGAAGTAGAGGGGAATGTTGGCTTCTTGTGTCCTTCTGCAGAGGTATTGAGATACGAAGAAGGTGCTTCCATGTGATGGTCAAGAGGTGGGAACGAGACCTTGGTGCAGCATATATTCTAAAGGCTTTTTGTGCACTCATCAGGTCATGGAGCATGCTGCACATGCACAGACTGTCTGTTCTTCCGAATGAGGGTAGCTCCAGTCATTAGGGGCAAGGTCCATGTGACTACTCATTCCCATGATAGTGTGGCCTGCCCAGCCCCAAGGGCTCAGGGACAGGGGGGTTAGCTATCCTCTGGGATATCAGACTCTGTGAGCCCTTCCTTGGCTCAGGAAAAACTTGGAACTCACCTCCACTCCAGGGATGTCGGATGGTGTAGGGGACAGACACAGTGTCTCCGTGTGTGAACTGAGACCAAGTTCAGTGAGCAGCAATGGTAGAGGAATGACAATAAGGTGAGTCAAGCCATGCATTCAAATTGGCATGGGGGAAACCGAGAAGGAGACCACGACTCTTCCTTCCCCTTGTCCCACACAGGAGGCAGGATCCACCCCCAACTTCTGGCTTAGCCTACCCACAAGCATTCTCCCTGGCTGCCTGCACACACCCTGGCTTTGGGGAGGGCCACAGCATTCTGAAACCAAATTCAGAAGGGACAAATGCAACACCTCTATCACCATCACAAAAATAGCACTAAGGCCCCAGGCTGAGACACTGTCTGTAAAGAATTTCCATGCAAATTTTCTTTCATCAAAAGGGCTCAGGGGTGGCAATGCAGACACACACTCTGCCCAAGTTCTTCATCACACGTGACTTGGAGAAAGTTGAGAATGAAGTATCCAGTGCACTCTCCTATCACCCAGCTTGTATTGAGATTAGGAAAGGCCTGTGGGCTTAAGCCAAAAGAGCACTCTTAAGGATTTTTTGTGGGAGCTCTGTCAGCAGGAAGCCTGCCTTCTTTCTTGAGGCAGAAGGATTTCTGACTTGTTCTCTCCCTGCCACTTTTCCCATCAGTCGAGGGAGCCAGCAGTGATGGAGCTGGAGCTACTGGCTTTGGAGGGCTCTTGCTCAGGAATCTGCAACAAGGGCTTGGTTCCCTAATTCCCGGCAAAGTCTCTTCCGGTGCTGACCCCTCCTCATTCCTACTGCCCATGTGCAATCTGGGTGCATCCCAGAATGAAGGAAACCAATTATCCAGGTCAGGATAGGATACCAGGTCAGGTAGCCAAACAGGGTCCCCTTCATGCTCCATAGCACCGCAGGCCAAGCACCAGGCATATAGGGACATCTTTCTTGGGTCATCTATCCTTTGGTAGAGCAGAACCTGAGAGCCCTCCCTGAGCACAGGAGCAGAGGGGGAGTTTGAGGCCTACCTAGGGTGCCAGCTACATGAGTGTTGGCTCCAGGGATCCTAAGAGACAAAAATAAATGGTCAGAAATACAGAAAGGGGAAAGTTATGGGCACCAGATAAGCCAAATCTGGACATTTCCAGTGGGAATTGGGACCCACTTGGAAAGAAGATGCCTGGCTTCATTTGCCCTTGGCTCAGAAGAGGCCAGCTCGCTGCCCAAATCTCTGCCCGGTTACACTGAAACAACCTCTGCTGATCACCTTCAAATGCCCTGGGCATCTGAATGGCCACACACTTTTGAAACCCAGTGAGTTAATGAAGAAGGAGCCATGTGGAAAAATCTCTCCCAGAACACAAGGACTGGACCAACCTCCCAGGTGGAAAGCAGAGGATTGGACTCTTGTGACAGTGACTGAGATGGATGGCAGAAAGAACCTTGTTTCTGCAAGACAGTAAAGATGTGTCAAGATGGCTACGGAGGGCTGGAGTCCTGGAGACCTTGGAGGAAGTACAATATGGAGAAGGGAGGGCCAGCACCAGCAGCTGGCAATGTGGCCCTTAGGAGAGGGCACTTCCTTCCTGGAATCCCTGCCAGGGATTTCACATACTGCTAACACAGTGAACTAATATGTTAGATGAATGAAGCATTGCCCACCGTGTTGTGTCACAAAGAAGAGTATATGGCACTTCCCTCCAAGATCCTTGCAAGGGTTTTCAAACACTACCAACTTAGTGAAACAAGATGTTAGTTGAATCATGCAATCTCAACAGTGTTGGTTAACAGAGTTGCGAATATGGCACTTCCCTTGGTCCTTGCATGGGATATCAAAAACTCTTTACCTAGTGACACAAGACGGTAGTCGAATGACGCATTCTTCACAGTGTCGTTTCACAGAGTGGACTGTATGGCCCTTTGTTCCTAGTTCTGTGCATGGGATTCGACACACTCCGAACTTATCCAGCGAGATGTTTGTTCAATGTGTTATGCACACTGTTGTTTCACTGAGTTCACTGTATTGCACCTCGGTCCTAGTTCTGGGTATGGGATCCAATGCACAACTAACCTACTGAAACAAGACATCAGTTGTTTGATGCATTCCCCACAGTGTTGTTTCACAGAGTTGAGTGTATGGCATTTTGCTCCTAGTCCTGCACATGGGATTCGACACACACCTCGCACCCTGAAACACGTTGTTAGTTGAATGATGCATTCCCCACTGTGTTCATTTACAAAAGAAGAGTGTATGGAACTTCACACCTATATCTGCGCATGGGATTCAACACACTCCTAACTTACTGAAACAAGATGTCAGTTGTATGATGCATTCCACATGGTGTTGTGTCAAAGATTTGAGTTGATGGCACTTCGTTCTTAGTTCAGCCCATAGGATTCAACACACCTGTAACATACTGAAAAAAGATGTCACTTGAATGATGCATTCCCATCTGTGTTGTTACACAGAGTTGAGGATATGGCACTTCGCTCCTAGTTCTACAGATAGGATTCAATACACTAGTAACATACGGAAAGAAGTTGTTAGTTGAATGATGCATTTCCAACGATACTTGTTCCCAGAACTGAGTTCATCGCACTCAGCTTCTAAGTTCTGCGCATCAGATTCAATACACTACTACTTACTGAATCGAGATTTGAGTTCGAGGAAGTATTCCAGGCAGTGTTGTTTCTCAGCGTTCAGTGTACTGCGCTTCGTTCCTAGTTCCATGCCAGGAATTCGACACACTCCTAACTTACTGAAAGAAGATGTTGGTTGAATGATGCATTCACCAGTGTTGTTTCACAGAGTTGAGTGCATGGCACTACACTCCTAGTTCTGCGTGTGGGATTCCACACACTACTAACTTACTGAAACAAGATGTTCGTTGAATGAGGCATATCCCACAGTGTTGTTTCATGGAGTTGAGTGTAAGGCACTTTTCACCTCATTCTGTGCCTGAGATTCCACACATTTCTAACCTACTTAAACAAGATATTAGTTAAATAAGGCATTCCACACAGTTTTGTTACAAAGAGATGAGTGTATGGCACTCTGCTCCAAGTTCTACGCGTTGGATTCCACAAACACCAACCTTACTGAAACAGGAAGTTAGTTGAATGAGGCATTCCCCACAGTGTTGTTTCACAGAGTTGAGTGTCTGGCACTTCTCTCCTAGTTCTGCACATGGGATTCCACACACTGTTGACCTACTGAAACAAGATGTTAGTTGAATGAGGCTTCCCCACAGTGTGATTTCAAACATTGAGTGTATGGCACTTCATGCCTAATTCTGCAAATTGGATTCCATAGAACCTCACACTCCTAGTTTTTAGCATGGATTCCACACACTACTAACATACTGGACAAGACATGTTAGTTGAATGAGGCATTCTCCACAGTTTCACAGAATTGAGTGTATGGCGCTTAGCTCCAAGTTCTGCACTCTGGATTCCACAAAATACAAACTTACAGAAACAGGAGATTAGTTGAATGAAGCATTCCCCACAGTGTTGTTTCACAGAGTTGAGTGTATGACACTTCGCTGCTAGTTCTGCGCATGGGATTCCACACGCTGCTCATTACTGAAAGAACATGCTAGTTGAATGAAGCATTCCCCGCACAGGTTTTTTTCACAAGTTGAGTGTATTAGCACTCTCTCCTAGTTTTGCTCATGGGATTCCACACACGTTTAACGTACTGAAACAAGATGTTAGTTGAATGAGGCATTCCCCACCGTTTCCCTTCACAGAATTGAGTGTATGGCACTTTGCTGCTAGTTCTGCACAATTGATTCCACACACTGCTAACTTGCTGAAACATGTTACTTGAATGAGGCATTCCCATCAGTGTTGCTTCACAGACTTGAGTGTATGGCACTTCGCTCCTGAATCTGCACATGTGATTCCACACATCACTAACTTACTAAACAAGATCTTAGTTGAATGAAGCATTCTCCACAGTGTTGTTTCACAGAATTGCGTGTAGAGCAGTTTGCTCCTAGTTCTTTGCATGGCATTCCACAAACACCTAACGTACATTAACAAGATCTTAGTTGAATGAGGCAGTCCCCACAGTGTTATTTCATAGATGTGTGTGTATGGCCCTTCGCTGGTAGTTCAGCGCATTGGTAAAGACACACTGATACCTTACTGAAAGAAAATGTTAGTTCATTGAGGCATTCCCTACAATGTTGTTTCACACAGTTGAGTGTATTACACTTTGCACCTAATTAAACACATGGTATTCCACATATTTTTAACTTACTGAAAGGATGCTAGATGAATAGGCATTCCGCACGTTGTTTCACAGAGTTGAGTGTATGGAACTAAGCTCATGTTCTCCTCATGGGATTCCACACACTGCTCACTTACTGAAAGAACATGATAGCTGAATGAGAATTCCCCACGGTGCTGTTTCACAGTGTTGTGTGGATGGCACTTTGCTCCTAGTTCTGTGCATGGGATTCCACACTTCTCTAACACTCTGAAACAAGATCTTAGTTGAGTGAGCCATGCCCCACAGTGTTGTTTCACTGAGTTGTGTGTATAGCACTTTGCTCCAAGTCCTGTGCATGGCATTCCACATACTACTAATTTAGTGTAACAAGGTCTTAGTTGAATGAGACATTCCCCAGAGTGTTTTTTCATAGAGTGTAAGAGACTTTGATTCTAGTTCTGAGCATTGGTTTCCACACACTGATAACTTACTGAAAGAAGATTTTAGCTCAATGATACATTCACCAAAATGTTGTTTCACAGAGTTGAGTATATTGCACTTCGCTCCTGGTTCAGTGAATGTGATTCCACACACCCCCAATTTACTGAAAGAAGATCTTAGTTGAATGAGGCATTCCTCACAGTGTTGTTTCACAGAGTTGAGTGTATGGCACTTTGCTCCTAGTTCTGTGAAAGGGACTCCACATAATACTAACTTACTGAAACAAGATGTTAACGGAAGGAGGCGTCCCTACAGTGTTGTTTCATAGAGGTGAGTGTATGGAACTTCACTCCTAGTTCTGCGCATGGAATTCCACATACTACTCACCTACTGAAACAAGATGTTAGCGGAAGGAGGCATCCCTGACACTGTTGTGTCAGAGAGTTGAGTATATGGTGCCTCGCTCCTAGTTCTGTGGACCGGTTTCCACACACTGATACCTTACTGAAAGAAGATGATAGCCCAATGAGGCATTCCCTACACTGTTGTTTCACAGAGTTGAGTGTATGGCACTTCGATCCTTGCACTGTGCTTGGGATTCCACACTCTCCTAAATAACTGAATCATGATGGTAGTTGAATGAACCATTCCCCACAGTGCTGCTTCACTGTGTTGTTTGGATGGCATTTTGCTCCTAGTTCTGCGCATGGGATTCCACACACTGTTGACTTACTGAAACAAGATTTTAGTTGAAAGAGGCATTCCCTGCTGTGTTGTTTCACAGAGTTGTGTGCATGGCCCTTCGCTCGTTGTTCTGTGCACTGGTTTCCACACACTGATTCCTTACTGAAAGAATATGATAGTCCAATGAGGCTTTCGTTACAGTGTTGTTATACAGAGTTGAGTGTATGGCACTTCGCTCCTAGTTCAGCAATTGGGTTTCCACACTCTCCTAAATAACTGAAACAAGACGGTAGTTGAATAAGGCATTCCGCACAGTGTTGTCTCACAGAGTTGTGTGTATGGCACATCTCACCTAGTTCTATGCACTGGTTTGCACGCACTGATACCTTACTGAAAGAAGACGATAGCCCAATGAGGCATTCCCTACACTGTTGTTTCACCGAGTTGAGTGTATGAACTCACTGTAGTTCAGCGATTGGGTTTCCACACTCTCCTAAATAACTGAATCAAGATGGTCATTGAATGAGACATTCCCCACAGTGTTTTCTCCTAGACTTGAGGGTATGGCACTTCACTCCTAGTTCTGCACATGGGATTCCACACACTATGAACGTACTGAAACAACATGTTAGTTAAATGAGGCATTCCCCATGGTGTTGTTTCACAGAGTTGTGTGTATGGCACTCTGCTCCTAGTTCTGCGCACTGGTTTCCACACACTGATACCTTACTGAAAGAGGATGATAGTCCAATGAGGCATTCCTTACACTGTTTTTATACAGAGTTGAGTGTATGGCACTTCGCTCCTAGTTCTTTTTTTTTTTTTTTTAAATGCAAATGCTGACATTTTATGGTTTTTTTTAATTATTTTTTTAATTTTATAATAGTTTATTTTCAAATTGGTTTACATATAACACCCAGTGTTCATCCCAACATGTGCCCTTCTTAATGCCCGTCACCTCCTCTCCCCCCTCCCGCACCCCCCTCACCCTCAGTTTGTTCTTAGTCTTTGAGAGTCTCTTATGTTTTATCTCCCTCCCTCTCGGTGTCTTTTTTTCTTTCCCCTCTTCCCCTCCCCCTGGTTTTTGCTTAGTCTCACAAAGTCCACCTATTCATGGAAACTTATGGTATCTGTCTTTTTCTGACTGACTTATTTCACTTAACATAATACCCTCCAGTTCCATCCATGTTGCTACACATGGCCAGATTTCATTTTTTCTCATTGCCACGTAGTAGTCCATTGTATATATGTACCACATCTTCTTTATCCACTTGTCAGTTGATGGGCATTTGGTCTCTTTCCATGATTTGGCTATTGTCGAAAGTGCTGCTATGAACATTGGGGTACACGTGCCCCTATGCATCAGCATTCTTGTGTCTCTTGGGTAGATTCCTAGCAGTGCTATTGCTGGGTCATAGGGTAGCTCTATTTTCATTTTTTGAGGAACCTCCACACCGTTTTCCAGAGTGGCTGCACCAGTTTGCATTCCCACCAACAGTGTAGGAGGGTGCCTACTTCTCCACATCCTCGCCAGCATCTATAGTTTCCTGATTTGTTCATTTTAGCCACTCTGACTGGTGTGAGGTGGTATCGCAGTGTGGTTTTGATTTGTATTTCCCTGATGATGAGTGACATTGAGCATCGTTTCATGTGTCTGTTGGCCATCTGAATGTCCTCTTTGGAGAAGTGTCTATTCATATCTTCTGCCCATTTCTTCACTGGGTTGTTTGTTTTTCAAGTGTGGAGTTTGGTAAGTTCTTTATAGATTTTAGATATTAGTCCTTTACCCGATATGTCATTTGTGATGATCTTTTCCCATTCCGTTGGTTGCCTATTCGTTTTGTTGGTTGTTTCTTTTGCTGTGCAGAAGCTTTTTATCTTGATGAGGTCCCAGTAGTTCATCTTTGCTTTTAATTCCCTTGCCTTTGGAGACGTGTCGAGTAAGATATTGGTGCGTCTTAGGTCAAAGAGGCTTTTTCCTGCTTTCTCCTCTAGGATTTTGACGGTTTCCTGTCTCACATTCAGATCTTTTATCCATTTAGAATTTATTTTTGTGAGTGGTGTAAGAAAGTGGTCTAGTTTCATTCTTTTGCATGTTGCTGTCCGGTTCTCCCAGCACCATTTGTTAAAGAGGCTGTCTTTTTTCTATTGGATACATTTTCCCGCTTTGTCAAAGATTAGTTGGCCATGTACTTGCGGGTCCATTTCTGAGTTTTCTATTCTAGTCCATTGGTCTATGTGTCTGTTTTTGTGCTAATACCATACAGTCTTGATGACTACCGCTTTGTAGTAGAGGTTAAAGTCTGGGATTGTGATGCCTCCCGCCTTGGTTTTATTCTTCAGTATTATTTTGGCTATTCGAGGTCTTTTGTGGTTCCATACAAATTTTAGGATTGTTTGCTCTAGCTTTGAAAAGAATGCTGATGCAATTTTGATTGGGATTGCATTGAATGTGTAGATTGCTTTGGGTAGTATTGCCATTTTAAGGATATTTATTCTTCCAATCCATGAGCATGGGATGTTTTTCCATTTCCTTGTGTCTTCCTCAATTTCCTTCATAAGTTTTTTATAGTTTTTAGTGTAGAGGTCTTTCATATCTTTGGTTAGGTTTATTCCTAAGTATTTTATGGTTTTTGGTGCAATTGTGAAAGGGATTAGCTTCTTTATTTCTCTTTCTGCTGCTTCATTGTTGGTGTATAGAAATGAAACCGATTTCTGTACATTGATTTTGTACCCTGCAACTTTGCTGAAATCATGGATCAGTTCTAGTAGGCTTTTGGTGGATTCCGTCGGGTTTTCCATGTAAAGTATCATGTCATCTGCAAAAAGTGAAAGTTTGACTTCCTCCTTGCCAATCTTGATGCCTTTTATTTTGTTTTATTGTCTGATTGCTGATGCTAAGACTTCCAACACTCTGTTAAATAGCAGTGGCGAGAGTGGACACCCCTGTCGTGTTCCTGATCTCAGGGGGAAGGCTCTCAATTTTTCCCCATTGAGGATGATATTAGCTGTGGGCTTTTCATATATGGCTTTTATGATGTTTAAGTATGTTCCTTCTATCCCGACTTTCTCGAGAGTTTTTATTAAGAAAGGGTGCTGTATTTTGTCAAATGCTTTTTCTGCATCTATTGACAGGATCATATGGTTCTCATCTTTTCTTTTGTTGATGTGATGTATCACGTTGATTGATTTGCGAATATTGAACCAGCCCTGCAACCCAGGGATGAATCCTACTTGATCATGGTGGATGATTCTCTTTATATGCTGTTGGATTCGATTTGCTAGTATCTTGTTGAAAATTTTTGCATCCATATTCATCAGGGATATTGGCCTGTAATTCTCTTTCTTTGCTGGGTCTCTATCTGGTTTGGGAATCAAAGCGATGCTGGCTTCATAGAATGAGTCCGAGAGTTTTCCTTCCGTTTCAATTTTTTGAAACAGCTTGAGGAGGATAGGAATTAACTCTGTTTTAAATGTCTGGTAAAATTCCGCAGGAAAGCCATCTGGTCCAGGGTTTTTATTTGCTGGGAGGTTTTTGATAACTGATTCTATTTCTTCACTAGTTATGGGTCTGTTCAAATTTTCTATTTCTTCCCGTTTGAGTTTTGGTAGCGTGTGGCTATTTAGGAAGCTGTCCATTTCTCCAGATTGCCAAGTTTGGTGGCATATAATTTTTCATAGTATTCTCTGATGATTGCTTGTATATCTGAGGGATTGGTTGTAATTTCTCCCTTTTCATTCACGATTTTATCTATTTGAGTTCTCTATCTTTTCTTTTTGAGAAGCCTGGCTAGAGGTTTGTCTATTTTGTTTATTTTTTCAAAGAACCAGCTTTCGGTTTCATTGATCTGTTCCACTACCTTTTCTGTCTCCATATGATTAATTTGTGCTCTGATCTTTGTTATTTCTCTCTTTCTGCTGGGCTTGGGTTGTTTTAGTTGTTCTGCTTCTAGTTCCTTTAGGCGTGCTGTTAGAATTTGTGATATTGATTTTTCTTGTTTCTTGAGATGGGCCTGGATTGCAATATATTTCCCTCTCAGGACTGCCTTTGCTGCATCCCAGAGCGTTTGGATTGTTGTATTTTCATTTTCATTTGTTTCCATGTATTTTTAAATTTCTTTCTGATGGCTTGGTTGACCCACTCATCTTTTAGTAGGTTATTTCTTAGCCGCCATGTTTTTGGATATTTTCCAGGCTTTCTCCTGTGGTTGATTTCAAGTTTCAAAGCATTGTGGTCTGACAGTGTACACGGTATGATCTCAATTCTTTTATATTTATTCAGAGCTTCCCTGTGCCCCAGAATGTGGTCTATCTTGGAAAATGTACCGTGTGCAGTTGAGAAGAATGTAAATTCCTTTGCTTCTGGATGAAGGACCCTAAAGATGTCTGTGAGGCCCATCTGTTCTAATGTGTCGTTCAGGGCTATTGTTTCTGTGGAAAATTTCTGTTTTGTGGATCTATCCAATGCTGAGAGTGGAGTGTTGAGATCCCCTACTATTAGGACCTTTTTATCGATGAGGTTGCTAATGTTTGTAATTAGTTGTTTTACAAATTTGGGTGCTCCTGAATTCGGTGCGTAGATATTTACAATTGTTAGCTCTTCCTGCTGGATGGTCCCTGAGACTATTATATAATGTCCTTCTTCATCTCTTATTACATCGTTCATTTTAAAGTCTAATTTGTCTGATATAAGTGTGGCTCCTCCGGTTTTCTTCTGCCTTCCAGTAGCATGGTAGATAGTTCTCCATCCCCTCACTTTCAATCTGAAGGTGTCTTCAGGTTTAAGATGAGTTTCTTGAAGACAGCAAATAGATGGGTCTGGTTTTTTAATCCATTCTGTTATCCTGTGTCTTTGATTGGCGCATTCAGTCCATTTACATTCAGTGTTAATATTGAAAAATATGGGCTTACAGTCACTGTATTATCTGTAAGTTTCATGTTTGTAAAGCTATCTCTGGCAGTCCGTGTTCTTTGCAAACTTTCCTTCATAGAGTGCCCCTCAGGATCCCTTGTAGTGCTGGCTTATTTGTGATAAATTCTTTCAGTTTTTGTTTGTTGGGAAAAACCTTGATCTCTCCTTCTATTCTGAATGACAGGCTAGCCGGATACAGAATTCTTGGTTGCATGTCCTTCTTGCTCATCACATTGAAGATATCCTGACATTCCTTTCTGGCTTGCCAAGTTTCTGTAGATAAGTCTGCTACAACCCGTATATGTCTGCCTTTGTATGTTAAGGTCCTTTTGTCTCTAGCTGCTTTCAGGATTCTCTCCCTATCTTTCTATTTTGCCAGCTTCACTATGATGTGCCGTGCAGAAGATCTATTCAAGTTACTTCTGAGGGGAGTTCTCTGTGCCTCTTGGATTTCCATGCCCATTTCCTTCCTCATGTTGGGGAAGTTCTCAGCAATGATTTGTTCAAGAACCCCTTCGACTCCTTTCTCTCTCTCTTCTTCCTCTGGAACTCCTATGATACAAATATTGTTTCTTTTGAGTGCATCGCTCAGCTCTCGAATTCTCCTTTCCTGTTCCTGGATCAGCTTCTCTCTCTTTTTATCTGCTTCCCCTTTTCAATGATTTTATCTTCTAATGCACTAACTCTTTCCTCTACCTCTTCAATCCGTGCTGTGGCTGCTTCCAGTTTCCCTTGTATTTCTTCCAATGTCTTCTTTAATTCTTCCTGACCGTTTTTAAGGTCCTTGAACTCTGCCGCGTGGGACCCCTTGCATTCATCTAAGCTTTTTTCAAGCCCAGCAATTAGTTTTATGATTATCATTCTATATTCATGTTCTGTTATGTTGCTTATATCTGTTTTCATTAATTTTTGAGCTGTCACTGCTTCTTGTAGATTCTTTTGAGGAGAATTCTTCCGTCTCATCATTTTGGCTGGATGTGTTTTGGATTGTTTCTTGAAGTTGCCCTGGAAAGGAAAACAGACTGACAGACACACAGAACACAGAAATATTCAAACGCACCAACAAATGGTCCAGACAAGCAGTTCACAACAGAAAACAGAATAACAAGTGACTCTCTGAGGGCAATGTCCTGATGTAACAGCTACACGTTAAGGACAGGGTATGTAGTGTGCTGGTGGCAGATCATATATAGACAGATTAATGACTGGTGCAGGGAGAAGAAGGAATTGGACTTTGCCCAGGTAGAGCGACTAAAGGGTTTAATTCAGACTGATAGAAATCAGAATAAGGACAGGTGCAAGGGAAAAGGAATAAAGATCGATGTCGTCTAGATGAACTTATGTGGCCTGGTTATTCCAGAAAAAGGGATAGGGAAGTAAAAAAGAGGGTGTAGGACATATCCTCAAAGAGTGGGTTAAAAAAAAAGAAAAAAAAAATGCTTAAGCCAGTCAGTACCCTGGATAACCAGCTCAGGGATGGGGATCGGTAGGAATGAGAAAGGTAGGGATAAATTTAAAACAGAAAAAATGACTGGAGTTACTCCAGGCAGCAATCTCCACTTGGCATCAGTCGTTCCTGCTGATAGGTTGGGAGGGGCGTGGTTTGGTGTAGGCGGGTCCCGCCTCCACTGCTGCAGGGATGGCTTTTGGGGTGACTTCCTGGCTTGTGAGACAACAATGGCGTCTCTCCAGACCCTTGCTACCAGTCCTGGAGGCTTTATTCGCCCCTTTATTTCTGTTCTCTCTCCACCGCCAATGCCGGCCTAGTGTGGTTCACTGGACAGTGACGCGGCCGTCTCCTACCCCCGATTTCACTATATTTCTGTTGGGGTTAGAGGTGCTCGGCAGGCGGTGCAGCCTGGGTCCCTGCTGCCGGTCCCAGCACCGTGCGCGTCCCGGAGGCACTGGGCGAGGGTGGCGTGGTGACGCGGCCGTCTGCCCCCCCAATTTCGTTATAATTGTGCCGGGGTTAGAGGTGTTCCGCAGGCGGTGCCGCCTGGGTCCCCACTGCCAGTCCCTGCAGCATGCGCGTCCCATCGGCTAGGGACGGGGTAGTGCTGCTGTTTGCCACTGAACTTCTCTTCAAAAACCCTGCATTTATGGGCTGGATGGTAGCGGTCTCACCCGCTCTGGCCCTCTGTTCAGATGTTGTCGATCGGCACTTTCCCAGCTATCTCCGAAGACGCTCACCCTCCCCTCAGCTCAACATCCCGAGTTCGAGTTCGTTTTATCCGACCCAGATTAAACTCACGGTTTAGCTGGGCCATGTCTGTTTTCGCCTTCATTCCTTGTTAGCTGTAGCACCTTTCCCCCCCGATTCTTGGAGTTGAGTGAGACTATGGTGTCAGTCGTCCCCTTTTAAAGGGCAAGCGAAATACTGGAGCCCCCTACTCCTCCTCCATGTTGCCACTTCGCTCCTAGTTCTGGGCATGAGATTGCAAAAATGTTTAACTTACTGAACAAGATGTTAATTAAATGAAGCATTCCCCGAAGTGTTGTTTCAGAGAGTTGAGTGTATGGCACTTCGCTCCTAGCTCTGCACATGGGATTCCACACACTAGTAACTTACTGAAGCAAGATCTTAGTTGAATGAGGCATTCCCCACAGTGTTTTTTCACAGAGATGTGTGTATTGCAATTCGCTGTCAGTTTTGCGCACCACATTCCAACATGACTATCTTAGTGTAACAAAATTTCAGGTGAATGAGGCATTCCCCGCAGAGTTGTGTGTATGGTGCTTTCCTCCTAGTTCTGCACGTTGATTTCCACACTCTCCTAAATAACTGAATCAAGATGGTAGTTGAATGAGGCATTCCTCGCAGTGTTGTTTCCTAGACTTGAGTGTATGGCCCATCGCTCCTATTTGGCGCAAGGGATTCCACTTAGTACTAACTTACTGAAACAAGATCTTAGTTGAATGAGGCTTTCCCCACAGTGTTCTTTCACAGAGTTGTATGTAATACAACGCTGCCAGTTTGGTGCATGGTATTCCAACACTCTTCTCTTCCTGAAACAAGATCTTAGTTGAATGAGGCATTCCCTGCTGTGTTGTTTCACACAGTTGTGTGTATTGCGTTTTCGCTGTCAGTTTTGCGCACCGCATTCCAACACGTCTAACTTACTGTAACAAGATCTCCCTTGAATGAGGTATTGCTCCCAGGGTTGTTTTACAGAGTTGTGTGTATGGCACTGCACACCTAGTTCTGCCCAAGGGATTCCACATAGTACTAACTTACTGAATCAAGATTTTAGGTGAATGAGGCATTCCCCACAGTGTCGTTTCACAGAGTTGTGTATTACAATTCCCTGCCAGTTTTGCATGCGGCATTCCAAAACGTCTAACTTACTGTAACAAGATCTTAGTTGAATGAGGCATTCCCCGCAGTGTTGTTTCACAGAGTTGTGTGTATGGCACTTCGCTCCTAGTTCTGTGCATCAATTTCCACACACTATGAACTTACTGAAGCAGATGTTAGTTCAATGAGGCATTCCCCGCAGTGTTGTTTCATAGAGTTGTGTGTATGGCACTTTGCTTCTATTTCTGTGCACTGGTTTCCACACACTGTTACCTTACTGAACGAAGATGATAGCCCATTGAGGATTTGCCTACAGTGTTGATACACAGAGTGGAGTGTATGGCACTTCGCTCCATGTTCTGTGCACTGTATTCCACCCACTGCTCACTTACTGAAAAAGGTGTTAGTGCAAGGAGGCATCCCCTACTGTGTTGTTTCATAGAAATGAGTGTATGAGTTTCACTCCTAGCTCTTCCCATGGAATTCCACAGAGTACTAACTTACTGAAATAAGATCTTAGGTGAATGAGGCATTCCCCACAGTGTTGATTCACCGAGCTGTGTGTATTGCAATTCCCTGCTAGTTTTGTGCATGGCATTCCAACACACCTAACTTACTTTAACAAGATCTTAATTGAATGAGGCATTCCCTGCATGTTATTTCACAGACTTGAGTGTATGGCACTTCGCACCTAATTTTGTGTATGAGATTTCATACGTTTAAATTACTGAAACAAGATGTTAAGTAAATGACGCATTCCCCACAGTGTTGATTCAAAGAGTTGAGTGTTTGGCATTTCGCTCCTACCTCTGCGCATGTGATTCCACACACTACTAACTCACTGAAACAAGATCTTACTTGAATGAGGCATCCCCCACAGTGTTGATTCATCCAATTGAGTGTATGGCACTTCGCTCCTAGCTCTGCGCATGGGATTCGACACACTAGTAACTTAATGTAACAAGATCTTAGTTCAATGAGGCATTCCCCGCAGTGTTGAGTCACACAGTGGTGTGTATTGCATTTTGCTGTCAGTTTTGCCCACCGCATTGCAACATGCCTAACTTACTGTAACAAGATCTTATTTGAATGAGGCATTCCCCCCAGTGTTGTTTCACAGAGTTGTGTGTATGGCACTTCACTCCTAGTTCTGCGCACTGGTTTCCACACACTGATACCTTACTGAAAGAAGATGATAGTCCAATGAGGCATTTCTTACAGTGTTTTCGTACAGAGTTGAATGTATGGCACTTCGCTCCTAGTTCTGCGCATGAGATTCCATATATGCATAACTTACTGAAACAAGATCTTAGTTGAATGAGGCTTTCCCTGCAGTTTCTTTCACAGAGTTGTGTGTATTACAATTCGTTGCCAGATTGGCACATGGTATTCCAACACTCCTAACTTAATGTAGCAAGATCTTAGTTGAATGAGGCATTCCTTGCAGGGCTTTTTAACAGAGTAATGTGTATGGCAATTCTCTGGTAGTTCTGCGCACTGGTTTCCAAACACTGATACCTTACTGAAAGAAGATGTTAGGCCACTGAGGCATTCCCTACAGTGTTGTTTTACAGAGTTTAGTTTATTGCACTTCTCTCCTAGTTCTACGCTATGAATTTCACAAACTCCTCTCTCTCTGAAACAAGTGGTTGGTTGAATGAGGCGTTATCCACAGTGTTGTTTCACAGACTTGAGTGTATCGCACTTCGCTCCTAGTTCTGTGCATGAAATTGCACACACCACAAAATAACTGAAACAAGATGTTAGGTGAATGAGGCATTGTCCACAGTGTTCATTCACAGAGTTGAATGTATGGCACTTCGCTACTAGTTCTGGGCAAGGGAGTCGACACACCTCTAACTTACTGAAACAAGATGTTAGTTGACTGAGGCATTCCCCACAGTGTTTTTTCCCACACTTGAGTGTATGGCACTTCGCTCCTAGTTCTGCGCATGAGATTCCATATACATTTAGCTAACTGAAACAAGATGTTAGTTAAATGACGCATTCCCCACATGTTGTTCCAAAGAGTTGAACGTATGGCACTTCACTCCTAGTTTGGCGCATGGATTTCCACCTAGTACTAACTTACTGAAACAAGATCTTAGTTGAATGAGGCTTTTCCCACAGTGTTCTTTCATCGAGTTGTGTGTATTACAATTCCCTGCCAGTTTGGCGCATGGTATTCCAACACTTCTAACTTATAGTAGCAAGTTCTTATTTGAATGAGGCATTTCCCACAGTGTTGTTTCACAGAGTTGTCTGTATGGCACTTCGCTCCTAGTTCTGCGCAATGGTTTCCACAGACTGATACTTTACTGAAAGAAGATGATAACCCAATGAGGCATTGCCCACATTGCTTTTATTCAGAGTGGAGTGTGTGGCACATTGCTCCAAGTTCTGCACACTGTATTCCACCCACTGCTCACTTCCTGAAAAAGATGTTAGTGGAAGGAGGCATCCCCTGCAGTGTTGTTTGAGAGCATTGAGTGTCCAGCACTTCGCTCCTAGTTCTGCACATGAGATTCCATGTATGTTTAATTTACTGTAACCAGATGTTAGTTAAATGACGCATTCCCTGCAGTGTTGATTCACAGAGTTGAGTGAATGGCACTTCGCTTCTAACTCTGCACATGGGATTCTACACACTAGTAACTTATGGAAACAAGATCTTAATTGAATGAGGCATTCCCCACAGTGTTGATTCACAGAGTTGAGTGTATGGCACTTCGCTCCTAGTTCTGTGCATGAAAATCCATATAGGTTTAACTTACTGAAACAAGATGTTAGTTAAGTGACGCTTTCCCCACATGTTGTTACAAAGAGATGAATGTACGGCACTTCCTGCCTAGTTCTACCCTTGGGATTCCACATAGTACTAACTTACTGAATCAAGATTTTAGGTGAATGAGGCATTCCCCACAGCGTTGTTTCACAGAGTTTTGTATTGCAATTCCCTGCCAGTTTTCACATGGCATTCCAACAAGCCTAACTTACTGTAACAAGATCTTAGTTGAATGAAGCATTCCCCGCAGTGCTGTTTCACAGAGTTAAGTGTATAGCACTTTGCTCCTAGTTCTGCGCAGTGGTTTCCACACACTGATAACTTTATGAAAGAAGATGATAGTCCAATGAGTTATTCCTTACAGTGGTGTTATACAGGGGTGAGTGTATGGCACTTCGCTCCTAGTTCAGCGATTGGGTTTCCACACTCTCCTAAAAGACTGAAACAAGATCTTAGTTGAATTCAGCATTCCCCATAGTGTTTTCTCCTAGACTTGAGAGTATGGCACTTTGCTCCTAGTTCTGCACATGGCATTCCATACACTATGAACTTACTGAAACAACATGTTAGTTGAATGATTCATTCCCCGCAGTGTTGTTTCACAGAGTTGAGTGTATGGCACTTCTCTCCTACTTCTGGGCATGGGTTTCTACACACTCCTAAAAAATGGAATCAAGATGGTAGTTGAATGAGGCATTCCCTGCAGTGTTGGTGCTAGACTTGAGTGTATGGCACTTCGCTCCTACTTTGGCCCATGAGATTCCACTTAGTACTAACTTACTGAAACAAGATCATAGTAGAATGAGGCATTCCGCGCAGTGTTCTTTCACAGAGTTGTGTGTATTACAATTCGCTGCCAGTTTGGTGCATGGATTTCCAACACTCCTAACTTAATGTAGCAAGATCTTAGTTGAATGAGGCATTCTCCACAGTGCTTTTTCACAGAACAGTGTGTATGGCAATTCTCTGGTAGTTTTGCGCGCTAGTTTCCAAACACTGATACCTTACTGAAAGAAGATGTTATGCCACTGAGGCATTCCTTACCTTGCTGTTTTACAGAATTTAGTTTACTGCACTTTGCTCCTAGTTCTGCGTGTGGAATTCCACACACCACTAACTTACTGAAACAAGATATTAGGTGAATGAGGCATTGTCCACAGTGTTTATTCACAGAGTTGAATGTATGGCACTTTGCTACTAGTTCTGTGCAAGGGAGTCCACACACCTCTAACTTACTGAAACAAGATGTTAATTGAAAGAGGCGTTCTCCACAGTTTTGATTCACAGAGTTGAGTGGATGGAACTTCTCTCCTAGTTTCGCGCATGAGATTCTATATACGATTAACTTACTGAAAGAAGATGTTAGGTGAATGATGCATTCCCTACAGTGTTGTTATACAGAGTTGAGTCTATGGCACTTTGCTCCACGTTCTGTGCATTATATTCCACACAGTTCTCACTTACTGAAACAAGATGTTAGTTGACTGAGGCATTCCCCACAGTGTTTTTTCCCACACTTGAGTGTATGGCACTTCGCTCCTAGTTCTGCGCATGAGATTCCATATACATTTAGCTAACTGAAACAAGATGTTAGTTAAATGACGCATTCCCCACATGTTGTTCCAAAGAGTTGAACGTATGGCACTTCACTCCTAGTTTGGCGCATGGATTTCCACCTAGTACTAACTTACTGAAACAAGATCTTAGTTGAATGAGGCTTTTCCCACAGTGTTCTTTCATCGAGTTGTGTGTATTACAATTCCCTGCCAGTTTGGCGCATGGTATTCCAACACTTCTAACTTATAGTAGCAAGTTCTTATTTGAATGAGGCATTTCCCACAGTGTTGTTTCACAGAGTTGTCTGTATGGCACTTCGCTCCTAGTTCTGCGCAATGGTTTCCACAGACTGATACTTTACTGAAAGAAGATGATAACCCAATGAGGCATTGCCCACATTGCTTTTATTCAGAGTGGAGTGTGTGGCACATTGCTCCAAGTTCTGCACACTGTATTCCACCCACTGCTCACTTCCTGAAAAAGATGTTAGCGGAAGGAGGCATCCCCTACAGTGTTGTTTCAGAACGTTGAGTGTCCAGTACTTCGCTCCTAGTTCTGCACATGAGATTCCATATATGTTTAACTTACTGTAACCAGATGTTAGTTAAATGACGCATTCCCCGCAGTGTTGATTCAAATAGTTGGGTTTATGGCACTTCACTCCTAGCTCTGCGCATGGGATTCCATGCACTAGTATCTAACTGAAACAAGATCTTAGGTGAGAGGCACCCTACAGTGTTGTTTCACAAAGTTGTGTTTATTGCAATTTGCTGCAGTTTTTCCCATGGCATTCCAACACGCCTAACTTACTGTAAAAAGATCTTAGTTGAATGAGGCATTCCTCACAGTGTTGTTGCACAGAGTTGAGAGGCACATTGCTCCAAGTTCTGCTCAGTGTATTCCACCCACTGCTCACTTACTGAAAAAAGATGTTAGCAGAAGGAGGCATCCCCTACAGTGTTGTTTCATAGAGATGAGTGTATGGCACTTCGCTCCTAGTTCTGCATATGGGATTCCTCATAGTACTAACCTACTGAAGCAAGATCTTAGTTGTATGAGGCATTCCCAACAGTGTTGTTTCACAGAGTTGTGTGTTGGCACCTTGCTCCTAGTTCTGAGCTTTGAATTCCACAAACTCCTCTCTCTCTCTGAAACAAGTTATTAGTTGAATGAGGCATTCCCTGCGGTGTTGACTCACAGAGTTGAGTATACGACACTTTGCCCCTAGTTCTGCGCTTGGGATTCCACACGTCACTACTTCACTGAAACAAGATATTAGTTGAATGTGGCGTATCCCACAGTGTTGTTTCACAGAGAGGAGTGTATTTCACTTTAAACATATTTCTGCCCAGAGGATTCCACAGATTCCTAATAAACTGAAACAGGATGGTAGATGAATAAGACATTCCACACAGTGTTGTTTCAAAGAGGTGAGTGTATGGCACTTCGTTCCTAGTTCTGTGCATTGTATTCCACACACTGCTCACTTACTGAAACAAGATGTTAGCGGAAGGAGTCATCCCCTGCAGTGTTTTTTCATAGAGTTGAGGATGTGGCACTTCGCTCTTAGTTCTGCCCAAGGGATTCCACACACTATTTACTTACTCAAACAAGATGTTTGTTAAATGACGCATTCCCCACTGTTTTGTTTCGAAGAGTTGAGTGTATGGCACTTCGGGCCTAGTTCTATGCATGGGATTCCACACACTCCTATTTTAATGAAACAAGATATTAGTTGAATGAGGCATATCCCACAGTGTTGCTTCACAGAGTTGAGTGTATTTCACTTTAAACCTATTTCTGCGCATGGTATTTCATAGATTCCTAACATACTGAAACAGATTTGAAAAGAGTAAGTCATTCTCCACAGTGTTGTTTCACAGAGTTGTGTCTATAGCAATTTGCTCTTAGTTCCATGCATGGCATTCCAACACTCCTAACTTACTGTAACATGATCTTAATTGAATGAGGTATTCCCCGCAGTGTTGTTTCATAGAATTGTGGGTATGGCACTTTGCTGCGTGTTCTGCACATTGCTTTCCACACACTGATACCTTAGGTGAAACAAAACTGTGGGGAATGCTTCATTCAACTAACACTTTGTTTCAGTAAGTTTGTGCTATGTTGAATCCTATGCGCAGAACAAGGAGCTAACTGCAAAGCACTCAATTCTGTGAAACAACTCTGCGGAGTATGCTTCATTTAACTAACATCTTCTTTCAGTGAGTTAGGAGTGTGTTGAATTCCAGGCACAAAACTAGGAGCAAAGAGCCATACACTAAACTCTATGAAGCGACAGTGAGAATGCTTCATTCAACTAGTATCTTGTTTCAGTAAGTTAGTAGTGTGTTGAATGCCATGTGCAGAACTAGGAGCTAAGTCCAATGAACTCAATTCTGAGAACCAAACTGTGGGAACGCAACAATCATCTAATATCTTGCTTTAGTAAGTCAGTAGTGTGTTGACTCCAGTCTGCAGAAACAGGAGCTAAGGGCAATGCACTCAATCTGGGAACCAGTAGTGTGGGAAACGCATCATTCAACTAATATCTTTCTGTAAGTTACTAGTGTGTCGAATCCCATGCGCAAATCTCTGTGAGACAACACTGTGGGGAATGGATCACTCAACTAGCATCTTGTTTCGGAAAGTCAGGATTGTGTTGAATCGTATGCGCAAAACTAGGAGCGAAGTGCCATACACTCATTTCTGAGAAAAAAAACATGTGGGGAGTGCATCAGTCAACTAACGTCTTGTTTCAGAACGTTAGTAATGCCTTGAATCCCATCCACCGAACTGGGAGCGATATGCTGTACACACAATCTCTGAACCAACTCTGTGGGGAACGCAATATTCAACTAATATCGTCTTTCAGTAAGTTAGTAGTGTGTTGAATCTTATGTGCAGAACTAGGAGTCAAGTGCCATACACTCAACTCTGTGAAACAACACCCTAGGGAATACATCATTCAAATAACATCTTGTTTCAGTACATTAGTAGTGTATTGAATCTTATGCACAGATCTAGGATCCAAATGCCATACACTCAACTCTGTGAAACAACACTGTGTGGAATGCATCATTTAACTAGCATCTTGTTTCAGTGAGTTAGTGTGTTGGATCCCATGCGCAAAATAAAGAGCGAAGTGCCATACACTCAAGTCTATGAAACAACAGAGTGGGGAATGCCTCATTCAACTAACATCTTGTTTCAGTAAGTTATCAGTGTGTGGAATCGAATGTGCAGAACTAAGAGCGAAGTGCCATACACTCAACTCTGTTAAACAATACTGTGGGGAATGCATCATTCAACTAACATCTTGTTTCAGTAAGTTATTAGTGTATTGGACCCCTTGCACAGAACTAGGAGTGAGTGCAATACACTCAACTCTGTGAAACAACACTGTGAGGAATACATCATTGAACTAACATCTCGTTTATGTAATTTAGTAGTGTGTTGAATTCCATTCACAGAACTCAGAGCAAAGTGCCTTACACTCAACTCTATTTAAATAACACTGATGGGAATGCATCATTCAACTAATATCTTCTTTCAGTAAGTTAGTAGCGTGTTGAATCCCATGCCCAGAAACAGGAGCTAAGTGCAATGCCCTCATTTCTGGGAACCACACTAGTGGGAAACGCATCGTTCAAATAACATCTTTCTGTAAGTTACTATTGTGTTGAATCCTATGCACAGAACTAGGAGCGAAGTGCCATATACTCAACTCTGTGAAACAACACTGTGGGGAATGCATCTTTCAACTAACATCTTGGTTCAGGAAGTGAGGAGTGTTTTGAATCCCATTCGCAGAACTAGGAGGGAAGTGCAATGCACTCAATTCTGTAAAATAACACTATGAGGAATGCATCAATCAACTGACATGTTGTTTCAGTAAGTTAGTAGTTTATTGAATCCTATGCCCAGAACTAGGAGCGAAGTGTGATACACTGAACTTAGTGAAACAACAATGTTCAGAACACATTATTGAACAAACATCTCTTTTCAGTACTTTAGAAGTGTGTAGAACCTCATGCACAGAAATAGGAGTTAACTGCAATGCACTCAATTCCGGTAACCAACACTATGGGGGTATGCATCATTCAACCAACATCTTCTTTCAGTAAGTTAGCAGTGTGTTCAATTCCAGGCACAGAACTAGGAGCGAAGTGCCATACACTCAACTCTATGAAAAAACAGTGATGGGAAAGCATCATTCAACTAACATCTGGTTTTAGTAAGTTAGTATTGAATCCCATGCGCAGAACAAGTAGCTAAGTGCCGTGCACTCAATTCTGTGAATCAAGAATGTGGGGAATGCAACATTCAACTAACATCTTCCTGCAAAAATTTCTCGTGTGTTGTTCCTACACACAGAACTAGGAGAGAAGTGCCATACACTCAACTCTGTGAAACAACACTGTGGGGGATGCATCATTTAACAAACATCTTCTTTCAGTCAGTTACTAGTGTGTTGAATCCTATCCAAAGAATTAGGAGCGAAGCGAAATGCACTCAGGTGTGTGAAACAACACTGTGGGGAATGCATGATTCACTAACGTCCTGGCTTAGTAAGTAAGGAGTGTTTTGAATACCATGTGCAGAACCAGGACCGAAGTGCCATACACTCAACTCTATGAAAAAGAACTGAGGGCAATGCATCATTCAACCGACATCATGTTTCAACAATTTACTAGTGTGTTGAATTCCATGCGCAGAACTAGGAGCAACGTGTCATACACTCCTCTCTGTGAAACAACACTGTGATGAATGCATCATTCGACTACCCCCATGTGTCACTAGGTAAAGAATTTTTAAATCCCCTGCAAGGACTAGGGAAGTGCTATATTCCCAACTCTGTTAATTAACATTATGGAGATTGCATCATTCAACTAACATTTTGTTTCCCTAAAATGGGTGTGTTTGAAAACGTATGCCTGGATCTTGGAGGAAAGTGTCATATGCTCATTTTGTCAAAGAACACGGTGAGCAATGCTTCATTCATTTAACATCTTGGTTCATTGTGTTAGTAGTGTTTGAAATCCCTTGTGGGGAATCTGGGAAGGAAGTGCCCTCTTCTAAGGGCCAGATTGCCAGCAGCTGGTGCTGGGCCTCCCTCTCCATATTGTACTTCCTCCAAGGTCTCCAGGACTCCAGCCCTCCTTATCCATCTTGACACACCTTTACTCTCTTGCAGAAACAAGGTTCTTTCTGCCATCCATCTCAGTCACTGTCTCAAGAATCCTATCATCTGCTTTCCACCTGGGGGTCTGGTCTAGTCGTTGTGTTCTAGGAGAGGTTTTGCCACAGGGCTTCTTCTGCATTAACTCAGTGGGTTTCTAAAGTATGTGGCCATTCAGATGCCCAGGGCATTTGACAGTGATCAGCAGAGGTTGTTTCAGTGTAACCGGGCAGAGATTTGGGCAGCGAGCTGGCCTCCTTCTGGGCCGAGGGCAAATGAAGCCAGGCATCTTCTTTCCAAGTGGATCCCCATTCCCACTGGAAATGTCGAGCTTTAGCCCATCTGGAGCCCATACCTTTCCCTTTTCTGTATTTCTGACCATTTATCTTTGTCTCTCTTAGGACCCCTGGAGCCAACACTCATGCAGCTGGCAACCGAGAGTAAGCCACAAACTCCCACTCTGCTCCTGTGTTCAGTGAGGGCACTCAGGCTGTGCTCTACCAAAGGAAAGATGACCCAAGAAAGATGTCCCTGTGTGCCTGTCGCTTGGCCTGCTTTGCTATGGAGCGTGAAGGGGACCCTGTTTGCCTCCCTCACCTGGATGATTGCTTTCATTCATTCTGGGATGCACCCAGATTGCACATGGGCAGTAGGAATGAGGAGGGGGTCGGCATTGGAAGAGCTTTTGCCAGGAATTAGGGAACCAAGCCCTTGTTGCAGATTCCTGAGCAAGAGCCCTACAAAGCCAGTAGCTCCAGCTCCAGCACTGCTGGCTCCCTCAACTGATGGGAGAAGTGGTGGGGAGAGAACAAGCCAGAAATCCTGCTTCCTCAAGAAAGAAGGCAGAATTCTTGCTGACAGAGCTCCCACATAGAATCCTCTTTTGGCCTTAGCCCACAGGCCCTTCTTATTCTCAATACAAGATGGTTGATAGGAGAGTGCACTGGGTACTTCCTTCTCAACTTTCTCCAAGTTATGTGTGAGGAAGAACTCGGGCAGTGTGTGTGTCTGCATTGCCACCCCTGAGCCCTTTTGATGAAAGACAGTTTGCATGGAACATCTTTTGAGACAGTGTCTCAGCCTGGAGCTTTGGCGGTGTTTTGTGATGGTGATAGAGGTGTGACATTCGTCCCTTCTGAATTTGGTTTCAGAATAATGTGGCCCTCCCCAAACCCAGGGTGTGTGCAGGCAGCCAAGGAGAATGCTTGTGGGTAGGGTAAGCCAGAGGTTCGAGGTGGATCCCATCTCCTGTGTAGGACAAGGGGAACGTAGGGTCCGTGGTCTCCTTCTTCAGTTTCCCCCATGCCAATTTGAATGCACGGCTTGACTCACCTTATTGTCATTCCTCTACCATTGCTGCTCTCCGAACTTGGTCTCAGTTCACATACAGAGAGACCCTGTGTCTGTCCCCTACACCAACCACTGTCCATGGAGTGGAGTTGAGTTCCAAGACTTTCCCGAGCCAAGGCAGGGCTCGCAGAGTCTGATATCCCAGAGGATAGCTAACCTCCTGTCCCTGAGCCCTTGGTACTGGGAAGGCCACAGTATCATGGGAATGGATAGTCACATGGACCCTGCCCCTAATGGCTGGAGCTACCCTCATTCGGAAGAACAGGCAGTCTGTGCATGTGCAGCATGCTCCAGGATCTGATCAGTGCACTAAAAGCACAAAGCCTCGTTCCCACCTCTTGACCATCACAAGGAAGCACTTTCTTTGTATCTCAGAACCTCTGCTGTCCCTCTCGATGGATATGATGGGCAGAAGCCCGCCAGAAGCCAACGTTCCCCTCTATTTCTTAAGGAAGGATGTAGACCTCTTGCTCACAGGGCTCCAAGGAGCATCCTTTGGAACACTCTTGTTGGAAAAGCCCACCAAAAGTTCCGGTGATCCCTGGCAAGCCTACTTGTGAATATTTTGTGCTTGTCATGTTCATCTCAACAAGAAAAACTCTGGGCCTCAGTGGATCCGGTTTCATGACACAGGTTTATCATCCATCAGGGATCGTCTTGGGGTCCATACAAATTCAGTCTTTCAGACTGGTATCTCAGGATTACAGATGCTAAAGGGGGACAAGCCCTTATGACTGTGGGAAAGCAGGAGAGAAAGAAGCCCAGGCCTTTTGGCTTCAGGACTACCTGGATATCCAGTGTCCTGGGACACCAAAAGAGGTCCAGCCAAGAGCTGTTTTTGGCCAGGCTGGGCCAGACGTACTAGCGGGGAGCTGTCTTCCTTGGTGGGTTTTGGGGAATTGAAATGAAGAGATCCATTGCATGGAAATATTGAACACCCTTTGGTCCTGGCTGAAGTCATTCCTGTGCTTCTGACTGCCTCTTCATTCACCCTTAGGTGCCATGGAGCTGGCATTCACTGAATAGGCATCCAGGGATCGGTGTCCATTGGGACTGAGCCCCATTTTCGGTATGGCCTTGAGCATTGGATATCCCAAGGTAGAATAGCCCTTCTACTCCTCAGTTTGGTGCTTGGCTGTTGGAAGAAAGGCGTGGTGGTGGGGGGTGTGTGGAGTGGAGGCAGCTAGCCACCCTCCTCTGTCTGATTGAGCTGTGTTCCTTCTGAAAAGCAGACAGTTCACACTGGAGCAGTAGGCTCCAGAAGTTGGTCAGCACAGAAAAGCCCTAGACACTAAGAGGGAACCAATGCCCCTCTCCACACTTTGGAGCTACAGCTGGGGGAAGCTCCCAGATACAGCACTGTCACTGCCTACTCCGCTCCTACTCAAGATGGGAAAAGCCAGAAAAGCAGACCAATTCCCGGGCTCTCCAGGCCCTTCTGAAGGAAGAAGGCAGACCTGCTGCTGACAGGGCTCCCGGATGGAGACGCTAGAGGGCACCATTGCCTAAGCCATCTGGTGTTTCTTCTACTTCTTCGGGTCAGATTGCCAGCAGCTGGTGCTGTGCGCATCCTTTTCCATATATTTCTTCATCCCACGTCTGCAGAACTCTTGTCGTCCTGAATCATCTTGGCACATCTCTACTCTCTCGCAGAAACAGGGCTCTTGTCACAACTGTTACTTCAGAAGAAGGTCTCAAGGGTCCTATCCTCTGCCTTCCACCCGGAAGTCTGGTCCAGTCCTTGTCACTGGGGGAGATGTTTTGTCACAGGGCTCTGTCTTTGTTAATTCACTGCGATTCAAAAGTATATGACCATTCAGAGGCCCAGGGCATTTGGACGCGACTGGCAGAGGATGTTTGGCACGTAGCCTAGGCCAGAGATTTGGGCACTGAGCTGTCCTCCTACTGGGCCGAGGGCAAATGAAGCCAGGCATCTTCTTTCCCAGTGGGTCCCCATTTCCACTAGAAATATCGAGCATTGGCCCATCTGGCTTCCGTTTCCTTCCCCTTGCTGTATTTCAGACTGTTTATTATTTTTTTTCCATACTAACCTTGGACCCATCACTTACTCAGCTGGCAGCCCTGGGTAGGCAGCAAACTCTTACTGTGTTCCTGTGCTCGTTGAGAGCTGTCAGGCTTTTCAGAGAAAAGAAGCCTTTCAGTCCCTGGTGCTTGGTGCTTGGCCTGTGGTGCTCTGCAGCATAAAGGGGAGTCAGCTTGCCTCACTGACTTGATGACTTGTGGTGGTCCAGTGGTCACAGATTCGAACGGCTCCTGATAGGAGGGTGAGGATAAACTGATACACAAGGCACAGTTATTAAGGGAGGGCTCGCACTCCCAAGCATCACCAGCCCCAAGTTTATTTTCACTTGGGTATTTATGCACAATCTGAGGGTGGTGTACGTGCAAGGCACGTCTCCTACCACAAGTTCTCAGGAGATAAAAGCTCAGTGTGACATCGACTAGAAGCACTCGTGACAGCTATCCAAGCAAGCTGTATTTTGCTATATCAAACTTTACATAAGCATTTTGAACCTCCCCACACAACCTGGCTGCGGTTCCGACTCCAGGACAAAGGCTGCGCTCAAGGACTTTGGCTCCCAACATCTCTCAAGGCCTCTGGCTCCCAACATCGACTGACTGGTCTTCATTCTCTGAAGTAGACAGCTTACACATGGGCGGTATGAACCCGGAAGGGGCAGCACTGGAAGAGCCTTTGGCAGGAATTAGGGAAGCAAGTCCTCATTGTAGATTCTTGAGCAAGAGTCCTCAGAGCCCAATAGCTACAGTTGAAGCACTGCTACCTCCCTCAACTGATGGGAATTGAGGCAGAGATAGAACAATGCAGAAATCACTGACTCCCAATGAAGGAATGCAGGCTTCTTGCTGACAGGGCTCCTGTGGCTAAGCCCACAGGCCTTTCTTCTTCCAGATACAACCTGGTTGATAGGACACTGCGCTGGGTGCTTCATTCTCCACGTTATACAAATCACATGCGTGATGAACAGCTCTGGCGGTGTGTGTCTCCACTGCTGCCCTTTTATTGCTTTTGATGAAAGAGGGTTTCTGTGAAGACTATTCCCAGACAGAGTCTTAGAGTAATATCCTCTTTTTTCAGTTTGGGGGTTTCGTGGTGTCCTTGGGATGGTAACAGAGATATTGCATTGAGTCCATCTCAATTTGGTTTCAGAATGCTGTGGGCCTCCCCAAACCTAAGGTGCATGAAGGGACCCAGGAAGACTGCTTGTGTGAAGGCTAAGCCAGAGGTTAGTGGTGGAGCCTGTGTCCTGAGTGGGACAAAAGGAAGGGAAGGTAGAGGTCTCCTTCCTCAATTTTCCCCATGCCCCTTTGAATGGATAGCTTTGACTCCCTTGTAGTCATTCCTCTCCCATTGCTGAGTTTCTAATTTGCTCTCACGTCACACACTGAGACCATGCGACTCTCCCATACACAACTGAGTTCCAAGGATTGGAAATGAGTTTCCAGTCAGTTCCTGACCCAATAGAGGGCTCTGAGTGTCTGACTTCCCAGAGGACATTTGATTCACATGTCCCTGAGTTCTTGTTGCTGAGGAGGTTACTATAGCTTTAGTAAATCCTTTCTCTCCTTTGGATACAAGAGTTTCCCTGGAATTGTTTTAGAGCCCTTGTGTCAGAGGCATGTCCTGTCCTGTGAAGCTGGGAGTCTGGTGAAATCCTAGTGAGTGTGCAAGAGGCTTGGCCACAGGCACCCTGCGGTTGGATTTCAGAATTTGTGGCCATCACCAGGCCTAGAGCATCTGTAGGTGCCTGGTGGAGAATGCTTGTGTGTAGGATAACCAGAGGTGTAGGAATGTAGCTGGCCTTGCCTCCTGTCTGGATCGAGACTTGAGGAAGAAAGATATCTTTATTGTGGAAGGATGCCAGCCCTTGGGAGAGGCAGAATTTTGGCTCTGCTTCTACTCATGCACATCCCAAGGCTGTGTTCCTGGCTAGGTCTCCATTCATGTTCCAGGGTTCATGGTCGTATGAATGGTGACAGGTTCCCAGTCAGTTCCTGAGGAAATTGTAGAAATATGGATCTGTCATCCCTGATGAAAGCCGAGCACACGGTGTTGCTTAGCTGGCTATGGTCCGCATGAGCATGGGTATACAGTGGGCCTCCTTCCCCTCTCTAATGGAGATGCCTTGATTTTGAAAAACAGCAGGTTTTCATGTGGGCAGGATGGTCCAGCGTCTGGTCAGCACAGAAAGTACCTTTGAATGCAATCCTGCACCAAGACTTGCTTCTAAACACTTGCATTATCCGGGACACATCCCTCCTACAGCTAGCTGTATCACAGCTACCTCAGTTCCCGATGGTAAGGACAGGACACGTGCCCGGAGCCACATCTTTCCCTCTGATTCTGAAGAAAGAATCTGGGAAGGCTCCTTGCTGACAGGGCTTTCAGGTGGAACTTGGAGATGGCATTGCTGGCCAAAGCCCGCAGGTGTTTCTCCTTCCTCAGTCAGTTTGTGAGCAGGGAAGACAGTGCTAATCATGTCACCCTGTGCATTATCTCATTCCTTCTGAAGGACAGATCACTTTATGCGTAGCAACAGAGGCAGGAGTGGAAGTGGACTCTATGATTCTGAGATACGGTGCTTCTGCCTGGTTGCTATCTATGCCTTCTCTCCTGGGAACAGGAGGTGGTATTGGGATGGGGTGGTTGCTCAAGACCCACTTCTGGAGCAGAGCCCTCGCTGCATTACCATGCATGCCTCATAAGGCAGGGAGCACACTCATGCCCTGTGGGGTAAGCAATGTCCTGTGATGTCCAGTGACACACAACTGGTTTTCCCTCATTGGCTCTGAACATGTGCCTATCTTAGGCAGGTTTTGAGGCCTGTCTAAAGGAAACCTGTATACTTCGTCTACAGGTGTGGCCGACCACTCCCTACGTGACACCCTAGCCAGGGTTCATGGAGACGGACATCACATCCTCTGGGCCACTGGCTTTGATAGCTCTGTATCCAAACTCTCACTGTACAGTGTGGTGAAGGATGTGATCGGGAGACTAGAACTGACCCAGATCACAGGAGGTGGGAAGAGTCCAGAGGATAAGGCTTGGCTCAGGCCTTTTTAGAACATGGCTCAAATCCCTCACATCGTGTTTGCTTTAGAAATTAGAGAGTCTGATATTCTTGAATGCACTTGCACTTGAATGCACTTGCACTCCACATGGTTTCCTTTCAGTCTCCAGCCCTCACATGTGCACCGGCACAAACATATGAAGGTGTGCTGAAGAAAAAGCTGCACTGGGGAAGTGAGAAGAGAGAGAGAAGGATCAGGATTGAGAGAGTTCTGCCATTGAGCATCAGCATCTATTTTCGGGTTTTCATGCTCAAAGGCCCAACATGGGCAAAGAATGTGATGGTACAAGGGTGAGAGCACTTGCATCCTCCTATCATGGGCGGGGAAGAGTGAACCACTAAGAAGGCCAACACCAGATGGTGCCCCAATGGGTTCCATCCAATCTGCCAGAACCTGCCTGCTGCCACTCTGTTTTTGGCTGTTGCAGACCTCATCCTGCCAGCCAGAACTCTCACTGTTGCTGCAGTGGAGTATGCTGAAGGAGGACAGCACTGCACAGGCCAAAGCCATGCTGGCCACAGCGAGAGCACAGAATGGATATGCTGAGCCACTGAGTTCGCTGAGGCTCTGCCTTGATGTACAAGGGTGTTTGTGCCTAGGCCGCTGACCCAGAAATGTCCTTGCAGTGGTCACCGGCACACAACCCCGATGCCGGTGTTGCTCTTGGCACCTCTGGCCCACAGATGCAAGGTCGATCTAAGACTGACTAACCGCAAGTGTTGCCAATAGCAGAGTCTGGACTGCCTTGCTTGGGGCTCCCCACATCCAACATGCACAGGCTTGTGTGACAATCTATCCCTGGGCAGGGTTATAGTAGTGACAGCTCCATGGTTCCTAAGCCTAAACAGGGATATAGTTGGACATAGAGACATGGCAAGGCAGTGGACATAAGAACGGGGAAAATTCAATGCTTCCAATGGGTATGGGTCCAATCTGGAAAGGGGAGGTGTCATTTCATGTCCCCTTAGTCAAGAAAGGAGGCCAGCTCCCTTCAGTCGTCAGACCCAGGCTAAGGGCAAATGGCTAACCTGGGCCCTTCCCATACCCTAGGCTTCTGAATACCTGCATTGGGGTGACAAAGACTTACTGGGGTCCCTGTCCCCAAACCTGTTACCAGTCCCAATGTTGGGACTAGGAACCCCAGCTGAACACCAAGGATATTCTTCTCAGAGACTATATGCAATGGACCCCTTAGAGGAACTCCTTTGAACATAGGGCATAGGGGTGAAAATAGATTCACTGAGGGCCAGAGTACTTCACTAGGAATCAGAATGATGTGACATGGAAAATGAAGTGACTAGTGCCATCTCCTAGTAAGCTGGCCCTCTCAGGAATCAGCAACACAGCAATCTGTGGGCTTTGGTGAAGGGAGCCCTTGACAGGCTATACAGGGGCCCTGTGACCAAGTTGCCTGCATTCTTCCTTCAGAAAGAGAGGGAAAGTCCTGGCTTTGGATCTGTTTCTTGCCCTTTCCCATTAGAGCACAGGGGCAGCAGTGATTCAGATCTGGCTTTTGGGGCTCCTGGCCGAACGTCAAGTGGTTCGAACCCGGCTGGGTCCAATCATCACTGCAAAGACCCTTGGTGCAGTCTCCAGCGTGCAAATGCATGAGCCATCTAATCTGCAGTATGTAGGCACCTCTCCCAGCCAGGAAGACAGGCCACCTGGCTACGCATCCGTGCAATGACTCGAGGTGACTAAGCCCCAAGCCCCCAGGAACAGAGGGGCCTGCTATTCTCTGGGATACCAGACATTGAGAGCTGTCAATTGGTTCAGGAAGTGACTGGGTCCTCCACACCAATGCTTGGACCTGGGCTGTGTACCTGACTCACACCCATGGATCCTGGAATATTCTAGTTTCCAAAGAGTATATTCCTCTGAGGCTCTTGCTCTGAATGACTCCCACGTAGAAGCTAGTTTGGAGTGAGAGCAATCAAATGCACAGAGGCACCCTGAGGACCAACGTTGATCATTACAGGAGAGAATGGGCTCCAGTTAGAATTCAGTGCCTACTCCTAGCTCCTGGCCTGCTGGCTTCCTGGCGAGTAAGAACACATGAAGGCTGTTGTCCAAGTAAACATCCATTGGCTACACCTGTGCCAGAGTTTGCCCTGAGAGGAGACCAGCTCCTTCTGTCAGGTTATCCGGCTGGTCCAGGGTTTCACCTGCGTGAGGGTTGTTAGACGTGTGAGAGAAGCAGAGTCAGTCTCTTGGAAACAGCCTCTTATCAGGACTGCTCGAGTTGAATCTTCCTCTAGAGATTTTATACATGTTTTCTAAGCACAGCAAGTATGCATCTTGTAAAGGTTGACAGGATGAAATCATCCCACTTTCTCAAAGTTCCTAGAAAAAAACAAATTAAAGCATTCTACACATTCCATACAACTTCAATGAATGATTGGTTTTTTAGATTACATAGAATGTTTCAACAAGCAGTATATGAGGGTGGAAAACAGTTCCCCAACAATCATAACATAACTAATGGGTACTTTCTGGTAAATATCATGTGTTGAAAGGATAAGAACAAAGTATACAGATAGTAATTAAAGGCTCTGGATACATTCAAAGATTATGTGACAAACCTGTTTTTCTCTAAGTTACTCCCTAAGTCAATATATTATCTCCTGACCATTAATAATGTCTTAACCCGAAACCTGCAGCAATCATTAGCACATTCCTGTGGGGTTGGGCAGCATTCTTCAAACGTCAATTCAAAAATGAATATACTTCTAAGATATACTAGCATCTATCTGAATGTATTTGGTTGTATTTTCCTGACAATCCACACTAAGAAATCCTTGAAGCAAAATGTATGTAAGAAACCGCAGCACAAAATTGACTTGGGGGGAGAAAGACCTAAAAGGCCCATGTTCACCTTGCAGCTCTGCAAACAAGGACTTATCTTCCAGGTTCCTTTTACTTCACCATGGGTCACAAGGGCTTGAACCTCAGTTATTCACCTCGCAGCCTTGCAAACGAGGTCTTATCTTGGAGACCATAAATGCTTCACCCTGGGTTCCAGGGCTTGTCATGTTTGGTAGAACGTGTTTTAACACTTAGGTGTTTGGAATCAGGCTCTGTGGAAGTATTCCTTGAGCAAGCAATGCACTATTTCTGGAAGCAAAATGCCGTTTGGGAACCATTTGATTCTTCCATATGAAGTCATCTCAGGCAGCCTAGGTGTCGCGGCCAGCATGACAAATTCTCCGACAGGGTTGAGGGTAAGGAGATGGGAAAGGGGAGAGAAGATTAAAGGCGGGGAACAGGAGGAACACCAGGAGCCATTGCACCAAAGTGTCATTCTTTATTTTGCAAGTTCAGCTTATATACAGTATAGTAGGTCACGACGTAATTGTTTCCGGATACATTTTTAGGACAAGTTCCTCAAGCGTGACTTAAGTTCCTTACTGTTAGTTCCTCCTTGGAGCAGGGAGCCCTTGATCCCCTGGGGTAAGCTAGTTAGGCATGTAACGTGACATTGACTCAGGCTCACGTGAGCCTGGGTCCCTGGAGGGTATCAACTGTACCCTGGCGCGCCCTAAGGCACCGCTCCTGAGAACCACCAAGGGAGGGTCGGGAAGCCCTGGTTGGTGGAGTCTGAGAGCTGTTGCTCGATCAGTTAACTCCTGCCTGTTTCAGGGCTCCCAACACCTAGGGAGGGAGGCATACTGGTGAAGCATGAATGCCAAGTGCCACAAGGTCAGTAGCAAGGAGTTCATCCTTCTTTGGGGATATCAGAAACTGCCTACTCTAGGCTAACCTAGGGCTGGAGTGGGAGTCGGCCACCAATCCCAGGGATTTCCTTATGGGAGGGAGAGCCCTACCACGTTTCAACATGACTCAAGAGCTCCGTAGAAATCAGCTAAGGGGTCACAATGGATCCATGACGGTCAAAGGCTTTCATTTCAGTAGACAATAGGCGAAAACACACAGGAAACTGACAAGTTCTGTTGCTTTTCTCCTAGCAGTTGACGATGCTTCCTCCAGCTTCTCTGGCTTTGCCTGCATACTAACATATCGATCGGCATCTCCAAGTACCCTATGTCTTTTTCTTGTCCAAATATTTCTCAACGACAAGGCCCGAGGGGATTTTGGCCCATCCTAGGCCAGAGTCAGGACGCCTTGGCAAAGCTCCTCAATTATAATGAAGGGACATTGCTTTTAGGTGTGGCCTCGAATTCCCCACAGTAGGGACTTACTTCAAAACAGAGCAAGCACAGGTGAGTGGATACACAGAAGGCGGAAGATCTTCATCTCAGATGAGCATGGCAGAATTCCGAGAGTAAAGAGAAAGGCAGAATCTCCGGGCAAGCTCGCTCTTTTCTGAAGGACAAACACACGTGGGCTGGGTAAATAGCAATCATCCATTTGCTGAGAGGGAGCACAAGGAAAGCTAGGGCCAAACACAAGCTAGCATTATCTGCCCCCACCGCCAGGAGAGATATGTGTGACAGTCCTCAGGGACTCCTGGCTGCCCAAGCACAAAGCAGAGGACAGAAGACAAATGCTGAAACTCCATCAAGCGACAGTATTTTAGCAAATGACAAGAAAAAGGCAGGGCCTTCATCTCCAGAACCCTATAGACTCAGTTTTCTGGAGCCCCAAAATCAGCCTACCCTCCATAGGGATATGAGGAAAAAAAGGCAAAAAGAAAATGGCAGATAAAATGTAATTTCCTGTGGTGCCTGAGAGTCCAAGTCCCTTAAGCCTCCGATTTGAACTCAGGTCATGATCTCACAATTCCTGTGTTCCAGAACCAGAGGTGTCTGTGCTCAAGACTGTGAGTCTTTTGAAGTCGCTTCAGATTCTGTGTCTCCCTTTCTCTCTGCCCCTCTCCCAGAGCATATTCTCTCTCTCTCTTTCCACTCCCTCACTCTCTATGCCTCCCTGTCTCCCCTCTCTCTCTCCAAAAATAAATAAACATTGAAAACAAGGAAAATTTAAGTTCCTTGTCACCTGCAGCCCATTGACAAATACTTGAGGCTGGCAGAGTTAAATGTTTCTCCGGGAACTCCTAAGTGTCCTTATGTAAATATTTTGCTAAAGGAAAAAACAACTCTAACTTGACAATAGCTAGCCTTCCAGTAATCTTTGAGTCCTTAGCATTGAAAGACTCCTTGTAAACTTACCTACTGACTCTATATTGCCCAAGCCCATGGCATATCAACAGGCATTCTCCACATTAATAATAATATCAATAATAAATCAGAAGCAACACACTGAGGGCCAAAGTTGTTCAGCTCAGGTGAATACGGAATGAAACTGGGACTACTGACATGATCATGATTTCCTAGGCAAGCTAGGTTTCCTGAGAGTAAGAAGGAAACACCTGGGGTTTGGGATGAAAGGTAGCACCAGCCACAAAAAGACTGCATCCTGATCTAGACAGGACAGGAAGGTTTCTGGCCCTTGCCTTACTCTTCCATTCAGTGGGTAGAGGCACTTTTGCTCTATCCAAATGTTGGCTTCTTTGTGCTGGCTGGCAGCTATGTCTGTGGAATTGGGATCTGGTCCCAGAGTCCTTGAATGGACTCTGTGCCCTGGCCATCTGGAGAAAAACAGTGCTCATGCTCAGACTTCAATCTTCTCAGAAGGCAGGAATCTCCCAGGGGAAGTGGGATCAGGGAACCAACCCCCCCCCCCCTCAGGCCAACAGAAGCCTGCTAAGCACAGAGATCTCAGGAAAGGAGGGCACTATGTCCTTAGGAGTCACCACGTGTTAGCTGCTGGTGAATGCTGGGCACTCTCTGAGTCAAAGCCCCGTGGTTCCTGACTGACCCCAGATTTCCATTCCCCCTTGCACAGAAGTGAGGATGGCTCCCTCCCAAATAACACTTGCCCCTTTCCAAGGCTTTTTGCCTTCCGTTACCTAGATAGGTGACACAGGTGAGCCCATGGAGAACCCATTGCTCCACTGAGCCTGGATTTCAGGGAACTTAGCAGGACTCCACAGTTAAAATTGGAGAGAAATCCTTGTAGGCTCACACTCTCTGTCCCTCACAGGAAAACCTGGTTAGGTTAGAAAAAGTTCAAGGGAATAGGAAGGGATGAACTTTGCTCCGAATTCTTTGTCTCAGATGATAATGGATAAAGCTGTGAATGAATTGCCTGGCACAATTCCGAGGGAAGCTTGATGTCCGAGAACTATGGAAAACCAGGGGGCTCTAGAAAAACAGCATATTTTACCTATGCCTGGGAGTCCTAAAGTAGCATCAAAATCCTCCATTTGAACTCAAGCAGTGTAGGAGGGCTTGGGCACTTGCCAGCTTTGCAGCTTTTCCTGCCAGTGGGAAAAAGCAGTATGATTTGGAGGGCAGAGTCGCAATATGGGCTGATGCCCATGTCTGTGGGACCAGGTTCTGAGGTTTTAGTTTTTGAATAGTTTCTTTCATGTTCACCTGCTGTGGAAACAGAGTGGGCACGCGTGAACTCTTAGAGTCTCCGAAGGCAGGATGTTCAGGCAGTCTATGCCAGGGGTACAGAGCACAGTAATAGTTGCTGCACCAACAGAAGACTTCAATGCCCCACCTTATTAGGAGGGCAACATTTTCCCCTTGATATCAGAAATTAGTTGTTGTGGGGGTAGAAAACCATCTTCATGCAGGCTCCCTGGGACTTAATCAACCCAATCTGTGATTTTTTTTTTCTTCTGACTGAGGCTCTGAAGACCCCATCTCCATCAGCTTTTACCACCAAAGTGAGACTAACTGACTCCGAATATCACCTGCCTCTACCCACAAGCAATCCTCCTGTGCTTAACACACCCAAGTCCCCAATACCTCCTGTTCCCTAGGTAGATATGGCAGACAGCCCAGAGACACCTGTTCCTAAAGGTAACCCATACTTATGCATACTTGGCATGACTCTACAATTAAAATTGGAGGAAACTGCTGCCTGACTCTGGCACTGAATTATCTCCCAGTGAACACACGGTGAGGATAAGTGTAAGGGAATTGAAAAGGGAAGAGAAGTGGAGCATCCATTAGCTGTACCAGGGAGTTCTGTAGGCAAAAGTCATGCACCCCAACTTTAATCAGATCTGGACCGTGTCAAGCTGTCACCAGCTTCGAAGCCCTGCTGATCTGTGGAAAGACACGGTAGTGACTCGCAAGGTAGGATCTTGGTCCTGGCAAGTCTGCTGGTTCGGGCTCAGTTCGGTGAATGGACTTTCCATGCATGAACCCTGAGTGTCTCAGGAGGTAGGTAGCTCAGGCTTTCCTGAAAGAGGTGGACAGAGAGCAAGGCAATGGTCCCATGCCAACAGGATCTTGCCTTCACAGAGTTAACCTTTACTTTTCGAGATTAGAAATTAAGGGCTATGTGATGACACACGGTGTGAGCGCAGACTCCCAGGGAATTACTGGGCATTGTCTGAGCGACAGCCCTGTAGCTCCTGAATTGGACGCTAGGCCCTTGCTCTGGAAGTGAGATCAAATCCTTCCCAACATCATCTGCCTCTGTGCACATGCAAACCTTTTCTGCTGAACAGTTTCCAATGCCCCGTGCCTCCTTTTGCCAAGGTAGGTCTTGCAGAAGAGTTCCATGGACTCCTGTGGCTCAGCACATCCCAGGTTACTGGGAACTAGTCATGACTCCACGATTAATGTCAGAAAATGCTCCCAGGTGATTTCTCTGACGGTCCCCAAATGAAATTCTCGTGAATGAAAGAGCAAGGGCATCTGAAGGGATGCCCCGAGGGCCAAATGTCTTCATCTCCGATGAGAATGGTAGAAAGCTTCACAGGAATCACTAGCACTTTTCCCTAGGCAAAGTTGGCATCATCACCAACATAAATGGGCCAGTTCTACAGGGAACACCCTTTAGCTACACACGTAAGAGCCCTGTGTGCCAAAGAGCTGTCACTCTTTTCCATTCCTTTCCTTCAGTGATAGAACAGTGGTGATTTGGGAGCTCTTGCCTGGTTCCTCGCCAAGTCTGTGGAAATGGGCTCCGAGTCTTTTAGTTATTGGGTTGCCTTTTTTCTAGCCTTACCTCTTAACGTATGGACTTGCAGGGACAAACCATTAGTATCTCAGAATGAAGGAAGTTCAGGCTTTCCAGGAGGTGGCTAGAGAGCAGGGAGTGACCATGTGGGCCAACACAATCCAGGCAAGCACTGAGTTCTCACTCACAGAAGAACCACCTTTCTTCCCCAACATCAGAAATTAACTGCTATGTGGTAGCCCACCACCAGAGTGGGAGCTCGCCTAGAGTTTCTTGTCACTGTCTGAGCACAGACCAGTGGCTCCTGACTCTGACTCCTGATCTTAGTCTCTTGTTGCCCGTGAAGTGAGGTGGGCTCTTTTCAGCACCACCTGCATTGAAGTGCCTTTGGGTTTTAGACTCTCTACTCGTTTCGACATCTAACCTGATTGCTTTGCAGCATGATACCTTTCTTTGGACTGCATTAAACACACAGGGACACGTCACTCTTCTTTTTTTAATGTCTTCCGCTATATGGATATTAACACGACAAATGTGACTAAAGTGGGAAGCCTTCTCGAGGTTGAGCATTGAGTAATTCTGTGTGATCTCCAAACAGGTAACTGATATCTGACACAAGTATAGAAATATCTCAATTCACATCAGAGGTAGTCTGTCATTGTGGCCACTGTATATTGTCAAATTCTACTAACTATCACCTAGGAATGATGAGTTTGAATATTTTGAAACACTTCCGATTAGAAAATGTCATCAAGAAACATTGAAACTTCATGATATCACATTCTACTCTCACTTTTTTTCTTTATTTATTCTGCATCTCTGAGTGGCACACAGTTGATTTTATGATATCATGGAAGAAGCAGAAGCTTAAAGACAAATAAAAACACGCATACAAGCATACTTGGAATCAGTGGGTCGGTAATAAAACATCTAACAATAAATCATAGGCTTTTGTTTTCCTTTTCCTTCTTTTTCTTTGCAGCGCTCTTTGGAACATGTTCAACAATGATGCCTCCAGCTTTGCTTGGCTTTTTCAGGATGACTTTGGCTATTCGGGGTCTTGTGTGATTCTGAAAGATGCTGGTGTTATTTTGATAGGGATTGCATTAACTGTGTAGATTGCTTTGGGGAGTAGAGACATTTTAAAATGTTGGTACTTCCAAACCATGAGCATGGAATATTTTCTTTCTTGGTATCATCTTCCATTTCCTTCATAAGCTTTCAGACTACATAACTTATACCTCTTTGGTCAGGTTGATTTCTAAGTATCTTACAAAGTATCTTTGGTGCAATTGTCAATGGGATCAATTAATTGATTTCTTTTCCTTGGTGGGTGGGGAACGGGATAGACGGGTGATGGGATTTGACGGGGGGGCACTCATTAGGATGAGCACTGGGTGTTGTCTGTAAGGACGAATTACTGAATTCTAATCCTGAAGCCAATACTCCACTGTATATTCACTATAGAGAATTAAATAAAATTTGGTGTAACACTGGGGGTGGGAAATGAGCACATGATTTGATCTTGCTCTTTTCCCACCTCCCTTTTGACCCTGCTATCCCAACTCAGACATTTTGTCTTGGAGACCTTAGCTCACACACACAAGCTATTTTCTTTTGGTGCTGTGCTTAATAAACATTGAAATCAGAACTCTATGCACATAGGATGCATGTAGACAAAGTGGTTCCAGGGAAAAATAATAACACATTACAATTCCGTGATCAAGTAAAAAAAGTAAAGCACAACATACCAGTTCTGGTTTCTCTGAATGTATTTTATAATTCTTTCCAGGACCAATTAATTTTTCTGTAGATGGCTTGATGTTCTCACCACACCATAATGCATGAGGTATAGATTCTGGTTTTTATAGATTTAAAAAGAAAGAAATCCTATGCTGACATGTTAGAGCAGGGAGATCAATGATATGTGATCTCCCATGGTAGGCAAGCCATACATCAGTTATAGACTAGTCTCGTCAGGGGTTCATTTATGTGAAGAAGAAACACATATCTATTCTCTTTGTGCCACTGTACCTTTGACACCTACAGCAGGTGCCGAAATCTCACCCTTCACCAAAGTGAGAATGTTACCATTGTAGTACTGTGTGACTTTTGAAAGGAGGTATGTCCTTCTGAAGGACAGATGTCTGTATGCCTAGCAGCAGAGGCAGGTGTGGAAGTAGACTCGATGATTCTGAGATACAGTGCTTCTGCCTGGATGCTCTCTATGCCTTCTATCCTGGGAACAGGAGGTGGTAGTGGGATGGGGTTGTTGCTCCAGACCTACTTCTGGAGGAGAGCCTTTGCTGCATTACCATGCATGCCTCATAAGGTAGGGAGCACACTCATGCACTGTGGGGATAGTGATGTCCTGTGATGTCCAGTGACACACACCTGGTTGTCCCTCATTGGCTCTGAATATTTGCCTGTCTTAGGCAGGTGTTGAGGCCTCTCAAAGGAAACCGGTATACTTCATCTACAGGTATGGCTGACCACTCCCTACCTGACACCCGAGCCAGGGTTCATGAAGCCTGACATCATATCCTCTGAACCACTAGCTCAGGGAGTTGTGTATCCAAACTCTCACTATACAGTGGGGTGATGGATCTGATCGAAAGACGAGGACTGACCCAGATCACAGGAGGTGGGAACAGGAGGATGGCTCGGGGTTTTTAGAACATGGCTCAAATCCCTCCCATCATGTTTGCTTTAGAATTGAGAGGGTATCCGGCTGATCTAGGGTTTCACCTGTCAGAGGGCTGGTCTGGGCGCCAGAGAAGACGCAGAGTCAGTCTCTTGGAAACAGATTCTTATCAGGACTGCCCGAAGTTTATTCTTCCTCCAGGCTTTTTATACATTTTTCCTAAGCACGCCAAGTATACATCTTGGAAAGGTTGACAGGATGAAATCTACTCAGTTTATCAAGGTTCCTAGTAAAACCCAATGAAAATATTCTACGCATTCCATAAAACTTCAAAGAATGATTTGTGTTTGAGATGACATAGAATGTTCCAACAATCAGTATATGAGGGTGAAAAACAGTTCCCATGCAGTCATAACGTAACTGATGGAAACATTCGGGTAAATATCATGGGTTGCATGGGTAGGAACAAAGGAGATGGATATTCATGAAGGCTCTGGCTGCAGTCAAAAGATTATGTGAATCACATGTTTTTCTCTAATGTTACTCCGTAAGATTATCTATTATCTACGGACCATTAATAACGTCTCAACCCGAAACCTACAGCAATTACCACATTCCTGAGAGTCAGGCAGCATTCTTCAAACATCAATTCAAAAATGAATATGCTTCTAAGATATAGGAGCGTGTATCTGAATGTTCCTGATTAATTTCAATGACAATCAACACTAAAAATCATTATAACCAAAATATGTGTAAGAAACTGCAGCCCAAAAAAGACTTGGGAGAAAGACCTAAAAGGCCCATCTTTGCCTTGCAGCTCTGCAAACAAGGACTTCTCTTCCAGGTTACTTTTACTCCCCCTGGGGTGACAAGGGCTTGAACCTCAGTTCTTCACGTAGCAGCCCTGCAATCAAGGTTGTATGTTCGAGGCCATAAATGCTTCACCCTGTGTCCCAGGGCTTGGGCCTCAGGCCTTCACTAAACGGTCTCCTGCACACCCGAGAGTGCAATTCTGCAGGAGGTCTGTATTCTTCCCCCAGACACAGAGGGAAAAGTGTCCTGCCTATCAGGAAATAGATGCACCATTGATGTAGAGGCAAACGGTCCCTGCTCCCAGTGGTTCTCAAGTGTTTGGAACCTGGACCTGATGCAGTCGTTCCTTCAAGAGACCTTTTGGTACTGACCAGGGCCTGAGGCATAGTGTGCCTAGGGGAACCATCTGTGAGATGGAAGGAAAGAAGGTCTACCCTTCACTGCGCTTACCAGGGCTGGCCAAGCAAGAATTCTTCCATTGGGACTTGAGAAAGGGACAAGAAGCTTCTGGCACAGAGTGCATTTCTTACCCTGACCTACAGTGGACAGTCACCAGTGGTTTTGGTGGAACACATTTTCACACTTAGGTGTTTGGAATCAGGCTCTGTGGAAGGATTCCTTGAAGAGGCAATGCCCTGACTACTTCTCGAAGAGAAACGCCCGTGTGGGAACCATTTGATTTTCCAATGAAGCCATCTGAAGCAGCCCGGGGAAGAAGGCCTACCGGGGAACCATGAATGCCAAGCCCCACATGGCCAGTAGCAGGGAGTTCATCTTTCTTTGCGGATATCAGAAACGGACTGCTGTAGGTGAGCCTAGGGCTGGAGTGGGAGTTGGCCGCCAATCCCTGGGCATTCCTTACTATAGTGAGAGCCCTACGACATTTCCATGTGACTCAAGTCCTCTGCAGGAATCAGCTAAGGGGTCTCAATGGATACATCACAGCTTAAAAGCTTTCATTTCAGTAGCCAATAGGAGAAAACTCCCAAGAACCTGACAAGCTCTGTTGCTCTTCTCCCTGCAATTGATGATGCTTCCTCCCGATTCTCTACCTTTGTCTACACACTAACGTTTCATCTGGCACATCCAAGTGCCCGATGACTTTATCTTGTCCAAATATATCTCAAAGGCAAGGCCCGAGGGACTTTTTCCCATCCTTGGCAAGAGTCAGGATTCCATGGCCACCACCAGGAGAGATCTGTGTGAAAATCCACAGGCAGTACTGGCTGCCCAAGCGCAAAGGAGAGGACAGAAGGCAAATGCTGAAACTGATAGAGCCTCCATCAAGTGACAGTATCTTAGCAAATGACAAGAAAAGGCCAGGGGCCTCATCTCCAGAACCCTATAGACTCAGTTTCCTGGAGCCCCCAAATCAGCCTGCCCTCCCTAGTGATGTGAGCAACAAAGGCAAGAAGGAAATGGCAGAGAAAAGAGCATTTCCTGGGGGTGTCTGAGTCCCTGAAGCCTCTGATTTGAACTCAGGTCAGGATCTCACAGTTCCTTTGTTCCAGCCCCAGAGAGCAGGGAGGCTCTGTTCTGAGAGCCGGGCATCTGGAGCCTGCTTCATATTCTGAGTCTCCCTCACTTTCTGCACCTCTCACAGTGCCTATTCTCTCTCTCTCTTGCTCTGGCTCTGGCGTTGGCTCTGGCTCTGTCTCAGGGACTCTCTCTCTCTGTCTCTTGCTGTCTCTCTATTGTTTTTCCCACACTCTCTCTCCCTCTGTCAGTCTCCCTCCCTCTCTCCAAAAATAAATAAACATTTAAAGGGATGAAAATGTAAGTTCCTTGTCACCAGCAGCCCATTGACAAATATTGGAGGATGGCAGAGTAAAATGTTTCTCCTGCATCTCTTAATTGTCCTTATTTAAATGCTATGCCAGGGGGCAAATCAACTCTAGCTTGACAGTAGCTGGCCCTGCAGTAATCTGTGACTCCTTAGCATATGAAAGCCCCCTTGTAAACTTGCCAGGTGACCTTACCTTGCCCAAGCCCAGGGTTATAAGCAGGTATTCTTCACATGGTTTTCATAAAACTAATAAATCTCATAATCAATAACAAGTAGAAACCAGAAGAAGCACACTGAGGGCTAAACGTATTCAGCCTAGGTGAAATAGAATGATGCTGGGACTGCTGACATGAGCACGGTTTCCAAGGAACCTTGGATTCCTGAGACTAAGAAGGAAACACCTGGTGGGTTGGGATGAAAGGAAACAGCAGGCACAAGAATGTCTCAGCCTCCCAGCACATAGGGACCTGACACTGAGGCTTTTCTTTCCAGAAAGGAAATGTATTCCTGCCGGTACTGTTCTGTTCGGTTCCTACACAAGGTACTGAGCCCCAAACCCCACGTAGTGTAGTCTTCTCTGTAGGTTTTACTTCTTTGTCCCGCATATAGACTAACATACGAACATACAGTCTCAATAAGTGGTCTCATGTTACAATGTCCTGAAGGATACTGTCACATATCCGTGAAGCCAGATTGCCTTGAGGGTTTTTTTTCCCCCTTTCTTTAGGGAGCGAGTCATATCACATTCACCCCTTTGATGATCAGACCCACTGTCTAGCCTCAAAGGGCACTGTCTTACTTGAGAGGTTGATATTTTCCTCACAACTTTACATGAGTGGCCGTCTTTTTATTTTCTTTCTCTCTCTGTATACTCTGTTCACAATGAGACTTGAGGCAGACCATACAAGCAGCGTAGCACAGCAGGGTCACATTAAGCACCCTCTGAAATTTAGGAATCTAATTCCCATGAGGCTTTTGAATCCTCCCTGTGTTGAAACTGTTCCTCCAAATAAGTCTCCTGTGTTCCACCTGTTTCAGGACTGGACTGGGACATGAGCCACCTTTTGTATTGTTCTGTGATCTCTTCTGTGACTTTTTCCTCATCATCTATCTCTAGGCAGCGGTTGTTCAGGTTCAATTTTCCACAAACACTTTTCTCTGAAGCCAGTTTGTAATCTAAGGCCAAGAAAGGTCGATAGTTGGCTCTGTACACTTTGGTTCGTTTTTGGGATCGTAAGCGATGTGCTCTGGCAGATTCATTGGTTCTAATTGGTAGAACTGCTTGTAGTCTACTTATGTGGTCTAACATGTAAATGGGAGTGTTGTAGCCCCAATACCCATTCTCTGCCCTCTTTGTAGGGTTATTATATTGGATTAAACACTCAGGAGGGCATTTATTATCTTCTATATTTAATTTGGAAGGCACACTGCCGTTTTGAGTCTACCTGTCCCTTACACTTGCACCCCCAAAGGGGTTCTCTGGCAGGTGGAAACGGGAAGAAAGATGGACGAATAGTTTCCAGCATATATGACCCTGACCAGACTTAGGGAAGTACTATAAAGGCTCACCTTCCACATATCTAGTACTATCCACCAGAGACTTGCCATTTGATGACTTGTTGACATTGTCTCATACCTCTCAGAGATGAGAGAAGTCAGACAGGAGGTAGAGATCTGGCTCAAGGTGATGTGGGGCTTCCCACCATTGGGTGCTCTGGGCAGTTGAGTTACAAAATCTTTGGCCTAGGCATGTGTTGGTGAACTTCTTTCTCACTAGGCAAGACAATTTTTCCCAAGAATTGAGCTTTTGAAAAGCCAAACCACAAGAGGAAGACTGGGGTATTTTGTTTTACTCTAAGGTTTGTGGGGATCTAATTTGCTAGTCTCTAATGCCCATTGTTTCCCCACATTGGTACCAACAACGGAAGGAAGTTGAGTACCTATCCTATCCACGGAAGGAAGTTGAGTATTATCAGAAACCTCCTATCACATTTGCAGGTCTGCCAGTGGGGCCTCGGCCACTCCTATGGCCAAAAGTCGCGATAAGAGTGAGAAACAAGGCATGACTGTACATCGCAATTAGGAAACATACAGAAAATAAGGACAGTGTTTTGTTTCACCAGGGTGTGGATTCCTCAAGTTTCTGCCATGCGTGGATTAGTCAGCTTCTGGAGTGACTAAAGCAGGGCTCCAGTCTTCTGGAGACTCTGAGTTGCAGATGGCTTCTTCTGTATGGTCAGCTTGCACAGCATTGATGGATCAGGAATGCTCTCCCAGTTTAGAGATGCCAGATTCACTGCTGTAGTGAATCCAGACACCTGCTTCAGCTACCTTTACTGCAGTAGGGGTGGACAAAATGACAGTGAATGGGCCCCTCCAGAGGGGTTTAGGGGTTGGACACTTGACTCCTTTATCCATATTGCATCTCCTGGTTTAAAGGGGTGAGCGTCTGGTCAGATATACAGGTAATTGTTCTCTGACCCAGTGGTGAAGGTGGCTAGAGTAAAGTCAAGGGTCTGCCGTCTGTTGTTTTAGGGTTAGATTGTCTATCTCATTTAGATCCCCCCTTTGTGCCCTTGATAATCGGATGGAGGGCACCCATAAAGGATTTTAGAAATGGAGAACCCTGTCTGATTTTTTAGCCTCCCACTTGCAGCTGCAGTCTGCCTCCCTGAAGGTCCCTTATCTCTTCCTGCCTAATGTGAACACTGCCCTATTGATTTCTCTCCTGGAATAGGGCCTGTCGCTGCTGTTGGGGAACAGGGACGATGACCATCCTGGCTTCTTTAAGCTGATAAGGGACAGTGTAGGGGTCCAGCAGTTAGAGTCTACCAAGGGTTAGTCGAATGACCCACAAGACGGTTTGACAGGAAGGCTGGCAAGCAGGAGACAGTATAAACATTAGCAGACACAAAGAGAAAAACACAAAGTAAAGATTCTACTGACCAACAAGATGGCATCTTAAGATAATATCTATGGTGTCCAAACCTGTCAAATAATCTAGGAGAGATCCTAGATTATTAATTAATTAATAAGTATTAATTAATTAATACTTAATTTTAAAAAATTCTTTTAAAGCATCTAATGCTTGTGAGGTGTTATTGAGAGTTTTGCTGAGTAGAAGCAGACACTCTGCTTTATTTGGAGGTGTAAAACTTTTTCAAGAGTCAGGAGTTCTACTAGAGAAAGAGTCGAGGCAGCCATTTACCGTTATGAATCGGAAAACTTTTAGGTATGCCAAACCCGGGTATTATTTTCTAAAGCAGAATTTTTATTTCTTTTTGTGCCTTTTCTGTCTTGTAGGGGAAGGCCTTTACCCAATTAGTAAAAGGATTAACCCATACAAACAGATGTTGGCATTTTTTTTGACCTTGGCAGCTGAGTGAGAGCTAATTGTTAGTCTTTTCCTGGATAGTCTCCAGTTCCTTGATTGTCTGGGAGAGCAAGGTTGTGGTGGAAAGGATTGTTTTTAAGACATACTTCACAGCCCGACACCACTTGCAGAACTGTCCTTGATCATTTTTTTCCCAGTAAACATCCTTTGAGGCATTTGATAAGTTTTTTTTCTCCCTAAATGAAAAGTCTGATGCTGTGTTTTCATAATCTTTTAGCACTGTGAGCTTGGCGATAGTGATTGCTCTGCTCTGTTGTAACCATTCCAAGGGCTGGAGACAGTGCTTAGGGGTCAGACCCCAGTTTCTTTTTTGATTTATGTTGTGTGGGGAGTGGGAGAGAATAGGTGGGATTGAGTTTCCTTTAATACTTGATATAGCAGCAAACTCTTTTCCTGAACCCTGGTATCTAGAGCCTATAATATCCAGTAATTTCCAAAAAGTCGCATAATTATTTATCTGTCCTGAGCTGGTAGCACCATAGTCCTAATTTAGTTATACTGTCCCTTTCTAGCAAGGGAATCAGTCTCTCTGGCAATATCAGGAAAGAATGAGGAAAAATTAAGTTTCCCCATTTACATCCCAGGAGCTGAGAGAAAAATGGACTTAGAAGTTTTCCGGAGATGCCTCTAATCATCAGGCTGCCATTGGATAGTTGGCCTGGAATGGAAAGGAGGACAGAAAATGTAGCTCTGGTATCAAGAAGGAAATTGACCAGTTTTCCTTCTATATTTAGAATTACCTGAGGTTCTGGGTTTTTGAGAGAAGTTGGTTTAGGGGATCCACCGTGAAGAGCCCCAGGTCCCAGTTACTCCCTTCTAGGACATCGGTTATGTGAGCCCTCACAGACAGAGGTCCCCGAGGGAATTCAGATCTCGAGTGATTGTTTCCATACAAGGGGCATGGCTTATGGGGTTTTTATTTTGGTTGTCTCCTCTGAGGACATTCTCATTTTAGTGCTCTGAATGGCCATATAAATGGCACTTGGTGCCAAGACCTCAGGAAGTCCGGTCTGACGTAGTACCTAAGGCCACAACTAAGGCCTTAGATTTTTTTCCCATAGCTTCCTTTTCTGTTTTGCTTGCAATATACCCACTTGGCAGCTCATAAGAGCTCCTCCAGGGTCCCTTCAAGGCCAACAGCCAGTTTTTGCATTTTCTATGAATATCTAAGGCTAATTGAGTGACAAATTTGTCTTTTAAAATTATTCAGCCTTAGGGGTGTCAAGGGGGATAAGCATACATTTAATGAGAGCCTCCCTCAATCTCTCCATGAGTCTCTCATTTTGTGTTTGTAAAATAGTGGCTACTTTAAGAACTAAATCTTAGATTTCCTTAATTAATTAATTTTTTTTTCAAAACATCTGTCTCATTAAGAGTCTGCTTTAACAAAAGCATGATGTCTTTCCAGGTCAACTCAAAAGCATATGTAATATTATGAAAAGCCTTTATAAATTTATTCAACTACAAAATTTACTGTAGTCTCTTTTATCTGTCTTAAACCTTGTAACATAAAGGTTTTTTTTTTAAACCCTCTGTTTCCCACCTATAGGACCTTGGGGGTATGGACTGTGACCAAGCAAGATTTTCTTGGTTGTGATAGGATGCGCTCATTTTATTTTGACTCTACAGTAACTTACATATTGATCGTCAGCCATTGAGGGAGGGGGTTAGAGGGCCAAAGTCAAGGTCTTTTCCCTTGCCGTTTTCAACAATGCCCACGTAAATATGTTTTGGCCATGTGGATATCCATTTTTGGCACTTTTGCTAAGTTCAGTAAAATGGCTCCCATGTATCTTAGTAAAAGCCCTTTCTAGATCATCCATCCCTCATATGGCAGAGGCATCCATTCCTCTGCTAAACAAGGACAACACAAATGTGAAGGATTTGGAGGCTGGCATCAAGGATATTGCCATCATTTTCCCAGCCTTTGAATCAAAGAGGAAGAATTTAAATCTTAACACTGTGTACTTTTAAACTCCATTTCTTTTAACCGTAGTCCGTCCTGACCACATGCAAAATTTCTTTTTAAAGATTATCCTTCCTGAAACTTCTCCAACTTTTCTTTTGGATTCAGAATTTGTCCCAAGCCATTTCTCTCCAAATAACCAGTCTCATTTAGGACAAAATTACTTTCTTTTACCTACAATAAAAATATATTTCCCTTTCTTACACCTTTCTTTCCTACCTCCTACATACACAGTTGCTTTCCTTATTTCCATCAGTTGTAAGTCCACTTAGTAGAATTTTAACTGCTAGAAACCTTAGTCTCTAGTGAAAACTAAGTAGTCACCAATTGTGAACTTAATGTTATATCAGAATTTTTTCTTTTTTTTAGATGGCAACCTTATGAATCCATTAAGCACAAAGCATGTTTTTCAACAGTTCCAAATATCCTTCGTTTTTGGCAACAAGTCCAAAGCACAAACCTACATCTAGTAATTCATGCTTTAGCTTTCTATCTTGTTAGATAGAGGATGAATTCATTCTCAATTTATCATACAAGTAAAACTTTACCGTTTTAGGTTACCAAGGACTTTGAAAGCTATCTTAACAATTACCCATGAAAGCTATGAGAGAGACAAAATTAACCATCACATTAAGTCATCCTTTTGTTAACAAATTGGAACAGAGGTCACATGAGCTTATTTGGCCTTCAGCAAATCTAGGTAGAATAAAAGTTGTTTTTCTTTTTAATGTTGATAAACATTGTCATCTGAAATGAACAAACTTAAAATTACCTTAATAGGTAATTACACTGAATAGGTTTGACTTGGGTCCACGTAAGACCATTGGTTTCCCATGGTTAATTTTTACCTGGAATGTTGATGGGGAAATCTGACTTCGGTGGTCTGGGTTCCTCAACACCTAGGGTGGGAGAGGAGCTGATGGTGCCTGAGACGTTGAGGAGACAGTTATGCAACACGCCCCCCACCAAGTGGTGCAGAATAGGAGTGGGGGAAGGAAGGGCAGAAGAGAAGTGTCAGCAGATGGCAGAGAAATAGAATTCCCAGTTTCTTTTTTTTTCTTCTTATTTATTTATTTATTTTTTTGTGAAAGAATTCCCAGTTTTAAATCTTGTCAGCTCAAACAGAAGAGCACCATCCAGGTTTCTTGGTTTTGTTTGGTTTTGTTCTTCACTGATTGAATTAGTTCGACCATGTCAGTCTAGAAAAGACTGGGAATTTCCTGGAAACAAAGGAGTATTGGCAGCTCCTTAGGATTATTCCTTAAAGTCTAATTATCATAGCCATTGAACCAGAAAATGAAGAAGAGATAAGTCCCCAAACAAAGTTACACAGCGATTCCATCCTGCCACCCAGCACTCAACCACATTTTTTATTCTATTCTTTTCAAGGTGCTTGCAACCCGTGAAGCTCTGAAGATCTTCCATGGCCAAACCAAAACAACGACACAGGCCTGCTTGGACAAAAACCAGAGTTCTGGGAGACTCATGAAGAGATGTACAAGCATACAGGAAAACTATGCTGCTGAAGATCCAGGATCCCTTTGGGCCAACATATGAAAGGGTCACAAAAAATGGACCAGGATCCCCAGTGGAGAGTCCAGGGTATGACTGTACAACAAACACCCGGAGTTGGACTCCAGGGACCTCTCCGAGGAAAATGGAGCAAAGGGGAGAAAATGGGTAGATGGAGGGCCAGAGTTCTGAATCAGGGAGAAGAATGAGAAAATGCAGAGTGACCGTCTTCCCCCACTCACACTGACTCAGGAAGGAGAAACACCTGTGGGCTTGGCAAACAGTGCCGTCGCAAAGTGCCACGAGAAAGCCTTGTCACTTTGAGCCAGATCCCCCCCCTTGTCTAACTTCTCTCATCTCTGAGAGGTCTGAGACGCTGTCAACACAGCGATCAAATGGCAGTCGCAGGTGGACTATACTAGGTACATGAAAGAACACACTGTATTGTACTTCCCTCAGTCTGGTCAGGGTCACATGTGCCGGAAAGGTGTGTCCATCTTTCTTCCTGCACCCACTGCCAAGGAAAAACATTTGGGAGTTCAAGTGAATGAGCACAGGGAGACTCAAAAAAGCAGCGTGCCATACATATTCACCATGAAAAAGATAATAAATGGCCTCCCGAGCATAGAATCCAATATTATGGCCCTGCCTTCTAGACAGAGGATGCATATTGGGACTACTACATTCCCATTTACATGCTACAATTCATAAGTAGAATACAAGCAGTTCTACAAAAACTATACCGATAAAAATGCCAGAGCTCTTCACGTACTAGTCAAGCAACGAACCAAGATTTACGATGCCATCTAGCAAACTTGCTAGGCCTTAGATTCCATGCTGGCTTCTGAGAGAAGTGTTTGTGGACAATTGAACCTGAACACCTGCTGCCTAGAGATAGGTGAGGAGGAAAAAGTCACAGAGGAGATCACAGATGGAAGAGAATATGTGGCTCATGTCCCAGTCCAGACCTGAAACAGGTGGAACACCGGAGACATATTTGCAGGATGGTTTTCAACTCTTGGAGGATACAAAAGCCTCATGGGAAGTAGATTCCTAAATTTCAGAGGGTGCTGAATGTGACCCTGCTGTGCTACCCTGCCTCCAGTCTCATTGTGAACAGAGTTTACAGAGAGAGAGAGAGAGAAAAAAAAAAAGACGGCCACTCATGTAAAGTTGTGATAAAAATATCAACCTCTAAAGTAAGATGGTGCTCTTTGAGGCTAGACAAGGGATCTGAGCATCAAAGGGGCGGAGGGGGGGAATGTGGAATGGCCCACTCCCTAAAGAAAGGGGAAAAAAAACCCTCAAGGTAACCTGTCTTCACTTATATGTGACAGCATCCCTCAGGACCTTGTAATGTGAGACTTATTGAGACTGCATCTTCATATGTTAGTCTATATGCGAGACAAAGAAGTAAAACCTACAGAGAAGACTACACTACGTGGGGTTCGGGGCTCAGTTCCTTGCTTAGGAACCGAACTGAGCAGTGCCAGCAGGAATACATTTGCTTTCTGGAAAGAAAAGTCTCAGTGTCAGGTCCCTATTTGCTGGGAGGGTGAGACATTCTTGTGCCTGCAGTTTCCTTTCACCCCAACCCGCCAGGTGTTTTCTTCTTACTCTCAGGAAACCAAGCTTGCCTAGAAATCGTGCTCATGTCAGCACTCCCAGCATCATTCCATTTCACCTGAGCTGAATACGTTTAACCCTCAGTGTGTTGTTTCTGGTTTATTCTTGTTATTAATTATAAGAGTTCTTACTTTGATGAAAACCATGTGAAGAATACCTGTTTATAAACATAGGCTTCGGTAAGGTAAGGTAAGCTGGCAAGTTTACAAGTGGGCTTTCATATGCTAAGGAGTCACAGATTACTGCAGGGTGAGCTATTGTCAAGCTAGAGTTGATTTGCCACCTGGCATAGCATTTCCCTAAGGACAGTTAGGAGTTGCTGGAAAAACATTTTACTCTGCCAGCCTCAAGTATTTTTCAATGGGCTGCTGGTGACAAGGAACTTAAATTTTGTTCATTTAAATGTTTATTTATTTATGGAGAGAGAGGGGAGACAGGGAGGCAGACAGAGAGAGAGTATGAGTGGGAGAAACAAGAGAGAGAGAATGAGAGAGAGAAAGAGAGAGAGAGAGGGGGAGAGAGAGAGAGAGAGCGCCAGAATCAGAGCCAGAGCCAGAGAAAGACAGAGGGAATAGGCACTGTGAGAGAGGCAGAGAGTGAGGGAGACCCAGAATCTGAAGCAGACTCTAAGGCTGTACTCTCAGACAGAGCCTCTCTGCTCTCTGGGGCTGGAACACAGGAACTGTGAGATCCTGACCTGAGTTCAAATCAGAGGCTTCAGGGACTCAGACACCCCAGGAAATGCTCTATTCTCTGCCATTTCCTTTTTGCCTTTGTTCGTCACATCACTAGGGAGGGCAGGCTGATTTGGGGGCTCCAGGAAATTGAGTCTATAGGGTTCTGGAGATGAGGCCCCTGGCTTTTTCTTGTCATTTGCTAAGATACTGTCACTTGACGGAGGCTCTATCAGTTTCAGCATTTGCCTTCTGTCTTCTCCTTTGCGCTTGAGCAGCCAGGAGTCCCTGAGGAAGGTCACACAGATCTCTCCTGGCGGTGGGGACAGGTGATGCTAGCTTGCGTGTGGCCCTCAGCTTTCCTTGTGCTCCCTCATCCAGCACATGGATGATTGCCATTTACCTGGCCCACATGTGTTTCTTCATTCAGAAAAAAGCCGGTTTGCCAGATTGTGCCTCTCTCTTTGTTCACAGAATTCTCCCATGCCCATATGAGATGAAGATCTTCTGCTTTCTGTGTATCAATTCGCATGCACTTGCTCTGTTTGGAAATAAGTCCCCACTGTGGGGAATTGGAGGCCACACCTAAGAGCAATGTCCCCTCATTATGACTGAGGAGCTTGGCCAAGGCATCCTGACTCTGGCCTAGGGTGGGCAAAAAGGCCCTCGGGCCTTTCCTCTGAGTAGTGTTTGGACAAGTGAAAGATATAGGGCACTTGGAGGTGTCAGACGAATTGTTAGAGTGTTGGCCAAGCCAGAGAATGGGGAGGAAGCATCGTCCATTGCAGGGAGAAGAGCAACAGAGCTTGTCAGGTTCTTGGGAGTTTTCTCCTATTGTCTACTGAAACGAAAGCCTTGAAGCCATGATGTATCCATTGGGACCCCTTAGTTGATTCCTGCAGAGGTCTTCAGTCACATGGAAATGTGGTAGGGCTCTCACTCCCATAAGGAAAGCCCAGGGATTGGTGGTCGACTCCCACTCCAGCCCAAGGCTCGCCTACAGAAGTCCGTTTTTTTTTTTTTTTCATGAATATAGTTCTTTTTTTTTTATTTTTATAATAGTTTATTTTCAAATTGGTTTACATATAGCACCCTCTGATATCCCCAAAGAACGATGAACTCCCTGCGACTGACCATGTGTGGCTTGGCATTCATGGTTCTTCGGTAGGCCTCCTTACCCAGACTGCTTCAGATGGCTTCGTATGGAAAATCAAATGGTTCCCACAAGGCGATTAGCTTCCAGAAGTAGTCAGGGCATTGCCTCTTCAAGGAATCCTTCCACGGAGCCTGATTCCAAACACCTAAGTGTGAAAACGCGTTCCACCCAAACCACTGGCGAGTGTCCACTGTAGGTCAGGGTAAGAAATGCACTCTGTGCCAGAAGCTCCTCGTCCCTGTCTTAAGTCCCAGTGGAAGAAGTCTTGCTTGGCCAGCCCTGGTAAGCACAGTGAAGGGTAGAACTTCTTTCCTTCCATCTCACAGATGTTTCCTCTAGGAACACTATGCCTCAGGTCCTGGTCGGCACTGAAAGGTCTCTTGAAGGAAGGACTGCATCAGGTCCAGTTTCCAAACACTTGAGAACCACCTGGGAGCAGGTACCCTTTGCCTCTACATCAATGGTGCATCTATTTCCTGATGGGCTGGACACTTTTCCCTCTGTGTCTGGGGGAAGAATACAGACCTCCTACAGAATTGCACTCTCGGGTGTGCAGGAGACCGTTTAGTGAAGGCCCGAGGCCCAAGCCCCTTGAACCCAAGGTGAAGCATTTATGGTCTCGAACATAAGACCTAGATTAAGGGCTGCGAGGTGAACAACTGAGGTCAAGCCCTTGTCAGCCCAGGTGGAGGAAAATTACCCTGGAAGAGAAGTCCTTGTTTGCATAGTTGCAAGGCCAAGATGGGCCTTTTAGGTCTTTCTCCTCCCCAGTCCATTCTGGGCTGTGCTTTCCTACATAGATGTTGCTTATAATGATTTCTTAGTGTTGATTACATGGAAATAAACTCAGATACATTCAGATAGATGCTCCTATATCTTAGAAGTGACATCAGGACTGTGTGAAAGGTTGGGTGACAGGAACCCTGGCAAGTTGTTGTCAACCCATGCAGGCATTCAGAAGCCTAGGGCATTGGAAGGGCCCAGCTTAGACATTTGCACTCATCCTGGGCCTGACTGCTGGGAAAGTTGCCGACCTCCTTTCTTGGCTGAGGGGACGTGCAATGACACATCCCCTCTCCGGATTGTTCCCATTCCCATTGGAGGTATTGAAGTTTGGCTGCCCTGATGGCCACTGCCTTCCCGTGTCTCGAGGTCTAACTATGTCCCCGTTTAGACTTAGGACCCATGGAGCCGTCACTCACGATACCCCTGCCCAGGGATAGATTTTCCCACAAGCGAGTGCATGTTGGATGGGGCGGGCCCTGAGCAAGGCAGCCCAGCCTCTGCTATTGGCAGGACTTGCGCTTACTCAGACTTGGATTGACCATGCATGTGTGGCCCCAAGATGTCAGCGGGACCAGAGGCACCGGGGCTGGGTGCAGGTGACCACCACCAGGAGGTTTCTGGGTCAGGCGCCTAGGCGCAAACAGCCCTGTACATCAAGGCAGTGCCTCAGCAAACTCAGTGCCTCAGCAAATCCATTCCGTGGTCTGGGTGTGGCCAGCATGGCTTCGGCCTGTGCAGTGCCGTCCTCCTTCAGCATACTCAACTGTAGCAACGGTGACGGTTCTGGCTGGCAGGACTAGGTCCACAACAGCCCCGAGCACAGTGGCAGAAGGCAGGGACTGGTAGATAGGGTGGAACCCATTGGGGCAGCACCTGGTGTTGGCCTCCTTTGCAGTACACTCCTCCAGCCCATGTTTGGAGTTTTCACGTGCTCTCACACATGCACCCTCACGTGAAACGGATCTCCATGGTAGGAATGTGTCAAAGAAAGCCAGGAATAACCTTTAATAAGCACGTACTGAGTCAAGGTGCTGGCCAGTGTGCCCTGTGTCTTCTAGAATAGCAGAGGGATGTACTAGAGCAGGGTCGTCTTGTGCCTTCACAAGTCTTTAAGGTTGCACTGGTTTACAATAAAGTGACCTTGCCCTGAGAATCATTCACAGACCATAATCACTTCCCACCTTACAGTATGTCTTGTCTTCTAAAGGTGCTTGACACCCACCAAGCTGTGACGATCTTCTATGGCCAAACCAAAACAAGAGCTCAGCCCTACTAAGCCAGAAACCTGAGTTCTGGGAGACTCCTGTAGAGATGAACTAGCATACAGGGAAATCTATCCTGCTGAAGAGCCAGGGGCCCTTTGGGCCAATTATTCCAGGGTCACAAAGAATGGATTAGGTTCCCCGGTGGAGAGTCCAGCGTATGACTGTTTGACAAACACATGGAGTGGACTCCAGGGAGGGCTCAGAGTGAACATAGAGCAAATGGGGTGAAAATTGGTCGATGAGGGCCCGAGTTCTGAATCAGGGATAAGAGTGAATTGATGCAGAGAGTGGCAAGGCTAGCACGGTCTTCCCCAGCTCGCATACTGACTGAGGATGGGGAAAGACGTGTGGGCTTTGGCAAATCCTGCCATCTATTAGTTCCACCTGAAAGTACTGTCAGCGAGGATCCTACCCAGATTCTTTCCTCAGGGTCAGTGGGAAAGACCTGGCTCCGGGTATGTGTCCTGCACTTGCCATCAGTACATGGGGTCAGCAGTGAAACAGCTGTAGCAGGGGTGTACTCCCACCCCATAGGCAAGGGCTTAAAAGTGGGACTTGGTGCAGGATCCCATCCAAAGGTACTTTCTGTGCTGGCCACAACCCTGAGTATCCTGCCCACGTGAACACCTGCTGTCCTCCAAAATGAAGGGATCTCCTTCAGTGGGGCTGAGGGCTGGGGGACAACTGGAGACCTATGTTTGTGCATCCTCTAGCCAGCTAAGCAACACCGTGTGCTTAGGGCCAGAAGGGCCAGGTTTCCTCTTGGAAATTAGAGCCAGAGAGCATTCAATTTCCTTCAGAACTGACTGGGAAACTGGCAGCAGTCCTACAGCCATGGCTGTGTACGTAACCACCCCAGGGTCTGGAACATGAACTGAGACCTAGCTAGAAAAGCAGCAATGGGATGTCCATGAGGACAAGCAGCGCCCAAGTTCTGCATCTCCTAAGGGAATAGCATCCATCTGCACAGGAGATACCTATCTTCCTTAACTCTCGATCCAGGCAGGAGGACGGCTCCCTTCCTGAAACGTGTGGCTTAGCCTACACGAGCATTCTCCAGCGGGCACCTGCAGGTGCTCTAGGCCTGGGGATGTCCAGAAAGTCTGCAAGCCAACTCCCAGTCCCCCTGTGGCCACACCTTTGCACACTCACCAAAATGGTACCGGACTCCCCGCTTCATAGGAAAGGAGAGGTCTCTGAGACACTGGCTCTCAAAGGATTCCAGGGAACCCCTTGTTTCAAAAGAAGAGCAATTATTTACTATCCTTAGAACAGCCTGCTGAGGAACAAGAGCTCAGGGACAGAAGGGCGCAGTCTCCTCTGCAGCATCCAGACTCTGAGAGCCCTGCACTGGCTCAGGAACTGACTGGAAAGTCACTTCCAATCCTTGGAACATGGTTGTGTAGGAGACAGCCACGTGGTCTTGCTGTGTGAACCGAGCAAGTGAAAAAAGCAGCAATGGGAGAGGAGTGACTAGCAGGTGAGTCAAAGTTCTCCATTCAAATAGGCACAGGTCGAATCGAGGAAGGAGAGATCTTCAACATCCCTTCCTCTTGTCTCACACGGGAGGCCGGATCCTCCCTAAACACTGGCTGAAACTTCCATCAAGCAATCTCCCTGGGCATCTTTCCACACCCTAGGTTTGGGGACAGCCTCATAATTCTCCAATGAAAGGGAGAAGGGTCCAAAGCAATACCTATATCACCATCCCAAGGACACCACCAAACTCCCAAGCTGAAACAAGAGGATATTGCGCTAAGAAAGTGGCTCTGAATCAATTCCGTGGAGAACTTCCTTCACAAAAAGGGCTAAGTGGGGGACACAGCGTGCCACGGCTCATCGCACGTGAGATTTGGAGAATGTTGAGAATGAAGTACCCAGGGCAGGCTCCTCTGGACCGGGTTGTATCCGGATAAACAAACGACTGTGGGCTTAGGCCAAGGGAGCCCCTGAGCGACTACACCCGGGAGCCCTGTCAGCTAGAATCCTGCATATTGTCATTAGGAGGGAGTGAATTCTGGCTTTGGTCTGCCCCTCCTGCTTCTTCAGGCACTTGAGGGAGGCAGCAGTGTTTGAGCTGTAGCTATTGGCTTCTGCTGGCTCTTGCTCAGGAGTCTGCCACAAGGACTTAGTTTCCTAATTCCTGGAAAGGGCTCTTCCAGGCCTACCCCACCCCCCTTTACCTACTGCCCATGCGCTAACTTTCTGCTTCTCAGAATGAAGGCAAGTGAATCATCCAGGTCAGTGAGGTGGGGTGAGCCGGCTCCCCTTTGCCTTACACAGCACAGCAGCCCCAGCGCTAAGCAAGAACCACGGGACACAAGGCCTTCATTCCTTTGGTGGAGCAGAGCCTGATATCTCTCACTGAGCACTGGAGCAGATTCGGAGTCTGAGGCCTACCAAGGAGTGTCAGCTTAGTGAGTGATGGCTGTATGGGTCCTAAGCATGAGTGAATGCAGAGTGAGAAACAGGGTAAGGGAGAGGGATAGGCTATAGCCATGAGCAAAGTGTTTTCAATATTTCGACAGTGGGAATGAGGCTAATATGGCATAGAGATGGGTGTCTTCCTGTCCCCTAGGCCCAACAAGGAGGCCGGGCATATTAGACATATGTCCGGCCCAGCCTCCAAGCAAATCGGTCTCCAGTGGACCGCCGCCAAGGCCCTAGGCCTCTGGATGTCCATGTGGTCCTGCAACCAAAGGCCAGGCCTCCTTTGGCTCAACCGTTCCGACAGTCCCAAGGACTGATCCACACTGCACATCTCCAAGCTGGAGATAGAACTCCGAAAGAGTGAATTCGCATGGACCCCGAGATGAGCCTCGATGGCTAAGAAACAATGTCATTCAACTTGATGCACCTAGGCCTGATTTCACAAGTTCCATGCTGAATGGGACTTCGTGAATGCTACACCGATTCTGGGCACCAAATCCGTTCAGTGTCTCGTATTCTCTGCACCAACAATATCTTCCCCCTGACACCCTGCAGTCATGTGCAGTGTGGTTCGTTCTTGTCATTCTGGCCCCAGCAAATGTCACGTCAGGGAGGCCTCTCATACCCTCCGATGACTCCCCAGCCTGTCCTCACAGCACACTCGTTCTTTTCATGATGACAGCGCTTGCTCCAGTTTTCACATGTCTTGTCCTTCATATCTGTGTTCCTCTCCCCTCCGGACTGTGAAGACTTGGCACGCAGGGACCACTTTGTCATCGTAAGCCTTGCACATGGGCCCACCAGATGGCCGAGCATGAGGAGAGTGCTTGGGGCAGTTACTGAATGAATAAATGGAAGCACCTTTGGCCTCTCCATCTCGAGTTTGACCAGCTTACTCTGTGGAGATAACTGGGAGTATGGCAGATTCCTGTTGAATGTGAGGCAGGGGAAATGCAGAATGACTCTGCATGACCTTTCCCTGGTCCAGTTCCCCCAGCCAAACTCGGTGGGCACCACTGACACAGGAGGCTGCCTGTTGCCTGGTGTCCAGCACTAGCCCTGGAGCCACAGGCATGCAATCTGCACACAAAATCAGCACCTTCGTGTGGCTGCCACGGAGGCAGTGGCCCTTTCAGGTCCCAGGGTAAAGCTCAGGACCTAGAGGCTCCAGGGCTGTGCAAGGGATCTCAGGCTTCTGCCATTCCCCCTTCTCTGTCCATCCGCAGTGTATATGCTTTCCTCCCGAGGCATCCTCATGTCAGCCAGGACGAGGACCCCCCTGTTTCCAAATGAAGACCCTGGGAGTCCAACAAAGACTGGGATTCTGTTGGACTCTAGATTCAGTGTACAGTGCTCTGACATGTGCTTCCCTATCCCAAGTCTTCACCAACCCAAGTCTCCAAGTGTCTCTAGGCTCTCCAAGGCTTCCAGCAAGTGGAAAGCCTTTCTCTAGGGAATTGGAACACAGTGACTCATTGATGGAGAGCCAAAGCCAAAGGACCCATGATGCTTCTATGGAACTCTGGAGAAACACAACACTCTCCAGGAGAACGCTGAAGTCTTTTCTTCTGTAGCTATTGTCTAACCAATGGGACTTGACTCATCGTAATTCCAGGTGCCCTAGTCCTTTCTTCTGGAGTCTGGGCCAAGGGTGGCCCGGGGCCCAGCAGAAAGCTACCAATTTCACGAATTCCTTGCCCATGTTTGGGCCTTTGAGCATGCAGCTCAGAAAATGGATGCTGCTGCCCCATGGCAGAGCTCTCTTGATCCTCCTCCTTCTTCTCTCTTCTCACTTCCCCAGTGTCTGCTTTTCCTTGAACACACACACCCTCAGTATGTGTGTGCCAGTGCACATGTGGGGGGTGGATAGTGAAAGGAACCCATGTGGAGAGCAAGTGGGCATGATTTCTCCCAGAATATCAGACTCTCTCATTTCTAAAGCAAACATGATGGGAGGTTTTTGAGCCATGTTCTAAAAAGGGCCCGAGCCCAGCCTTATTCTCTGGACTCTTCCTACCTCCTGTGATCTGGGTCAGTCCTAGTCTCTCAATCAGATCAGTCACCCCACTGTACAGTGAGAGTTTGGATACAGAACTCCCTAAGCCAGTGGTCCCGAGGATGAGATGTCAGGCTCCATGAACCCTGGCTAGGGTGTCAGGTGGGGAGTAGTCAGCCACACCTGTAGATGAAGTGTACCGGTTTCCTTTAGACAGGCCTCAACACCTGCCTAAGACAGGCAAATATTCAGAGCCAATGAGGGACAACCAGGTATGTGTCACTGGACATCGCAGGACATCACTAACCCCACAGTGCATGAGTGTGCTCCCTACCTTATGAGGCATGCCATGCAGCATGAAGCAAAGGCTCTGCTCCAGAAGTAGGTCTGGAGCCACCACCCCATCCCACTACCACCTCCTGGGCCCAGGAGAGAAGGCATAGAGAGCAACCGGGCAGAAGCGCTGTATCTCAGAATCATGGAGTCTACTTCCACACCTGCCTCTGCTGCTAGGCACACAGAGATCTGTCCCTCAGAAGGAATGAGATCATGCACAGAGTGACGTGACTAGCACCGTCTTCCTCAGCTCACAAACTGACTGAGGAAGGAGAAACACCTGTCGTCTTTGGCAAACAGTGCCATCTATTAATTCCATCTGAAAGCCCGGTCAGCAAGGAGCCTGCCCAGATTCTTTCTTCAGAATCAGAGGGAAAGATTTGGCCCTAGGCATGTGTCCTGTCCTTGCCATCAGTAACTGGGGTAGCTGTGGTACAGCTAGCGGTAGGAGGGATGTGTCCCGGACGATGCAAGTGTTTGGAGCAAGCCTTGGGGTAGGATTGCATCCAAAGGTACTTTCTGTGCTGACCAGACCCTGGACCATCCTGCCCACATGAAAATCTGCCGTTGTTCAAAATCAAGGCATCGCCATTAGTGAGGGGAGGGAGGCCCACTGGATACCCATGCTCACGCGGACCCTAGCCAGCTAAGCAACACCATGTGCTCAGATTTCATCAGGGATGACAGATCCACATTCCTACAGTTTCCTCAGGAACTAGCTGGGAAACTGGCACCCATCTTATGGCCATGGCCCCTGGAACATGAATGGAGACCTAGTCAGGAAAGCAGCCTTGCCATGTGCATGAGTGGAAGCAGTGCCAAAATTCTGCATCTCCCAAGGGCTGGCATCCCTCCACAGAAAAGTTATCTTTCTTCCTCCACTCCCGATCCAGACAGGAGGCCAGCTCCATTCCTACACCTCTGGCTTAGCCTACACACAAGCATTCTCCACCAGGCACCTACAGATGTTCTAGGCCTGGTGATGGCCACAAATTCTGAAATCCAACTACAGGGTGCCTGTGGCCAAGCCTATTGCACACTCACCAGGATTTCACCAGACTCCCAGCTTCACAGGACAGGACATGCCTCTGACACAGGGCTCTACAACAATTCCAGAGAAACTCTTGTATCCAAAGAAGAGAAAGGATTTACTATAGCTATAGTAACCTCTTCAGCAACCAGAGCTCAGGGACATGTGACGTCCCAATTGTCCTCTGGGACGTCAGACACTCAGAGCCCTCCATTGGGTCAGGAACTGACTGGAAACTCGTTTCCAATCCTCGTAACTCAGTTGCGTGTGGGAGAGTCGCATGGTCTCAGTGTGTGATGTGAGAGCAAATTAGAAACTCAGCAACGGGAGAGGAATGACTACAAGGGGAGTCAAAGCTATCCATTCAAAGGGGCATGGGGAAAATCGAGGAAGGAGACCTCTACCTTCCCTTTTCCCTTCCTTTTGTCCCACACAGGACGCAGGCTCCACCACTAACCTCTGGCTTAGCCTACCCACAAGCAGTCTCCCTGGGTCCCTTCATGCACCTTAGGTTTGGCGAGGCCCACATCATTCTGAACCCAAATTGAGAAGGGCTCAGTGCAATATCTCTGTTACCATCCCAAGGACACCACAAAACCCCCAAACTGAAAAAAGAGGATATTATTCTAAGACTCTGTCTTGGAATAGTCTTCAAGCAAACCCTCTTTTGTGAGAAGGACAAAGGGATGGCAGTGGAGACACACAGTGCCAGAGCTGTTCATTACGCATGTGATTGGAAGAATGTTGAGAATGAAGCACCCAGCGCAGGGTCCTATCAACTGGGTTGCATCCGGAAGGAGAAAGGCCTGAGGGCTTCACCATAGGAGCCCCCTGAACAACTACACCTGAGAGTCCTGTCAGCAACAAGCCTGCGTTCCTTCTTTGGGGGCCAGTGATTTCTGCATTGTAATACCTCTACCACAATTCCCATTGAGGGAGGCAGCAGTGCTTGAGCTGTAGCTATTGGCTTCTGAGGACTCTTGCTCAGGAATCTGCAACGAGTACTTGATTCCCTAATCCCTGCCAAAGACTCTTCCAGTGCTGACCCTTCCGGGTTCATAGTGCCCATGTGTAAACTGTCTGCTTCACAGAATGAAGACCAGTCACTCATCAGGTCAGTGAGGCAAGCTGGCTCCCCTTTACCCTGCAGAGCACAGCAGGCCAAGCACCAAGCACCTAGGGACTGAAGGACGACTTTTCTTTGGTAGAGCAGAGCCTGATAGCTCTCCCTGAGCACAGGAGCACAGTGAGAGTTTGCAGCCTACCCAGGGGTGCCAGCTGTCGAATGATGGCTCCATGGGTAGTATGGGGAAAAAAACGGTCATAGAAACAGCAAGGGGAAGGAAATGGGAGCCAGATAGGCCACAGCTCGACATTTCCAGTGGGAATGGGGATCCACTGGGTAAGAAGATGCCCGGCTTCATTTGCCCTTAGCCCAGAAGGAGGACAGCTCAGTGCCCAAATCTCGGGCCCAGGCTTTGCGCCAGACATCCTCTGCCGGTCCCCTCCAAAATACCCTGGGCCTCTGAATGGTCACATACTTTTGAAATGCAGTGAATCAACAAAGACAGAGCCCTGTGACAAGATTTCTTCCACAGTCTCAAGGACTGGACCAGACTTCCGAGTGTAAGGCAGAGGATAGGACCCCTGAGACCCTTCGTCTGAAGTGACAGTTGTGATAAGAACCCTGTTTCTACACGAGAGTAAAGATCTGTCCAGATGATTCAGGATGGCAGGAGTTCTGCAGACCTGGAATGAAGAAAAATGGAAAAGGAAGTGCCCAGCATCAGCTGCTGGCAATCTGGCCTGAAGAAGAAAAAGAAACTCAGATGGCTTAGGCAACGGCGCCCTCTAGTGTCTCCGTCCGGGAGCCCTGTCAGCAGCAGATCTGCCTTCTTTCAGAAGGACCTAGAGAGCCCAGGAATTGGTCTGCTTTTCTGACTCTTCCCGTCATGAAGTGGAGTAGGCGGTGACAGTGCTGTATCTGGGAGCTTCCCTCAGCTGTGGCGCCAAAGTGTGGAGAGAGGCATTGGTTCCCTCTTAGCGTCTAGGGCTTTTCTGTGCTGACCAGCTTCTGGAGTCTACTGCTCCAGTGTGAACTGTCTGCTTTTCAGAAGGTACACACCTCAGTCAGGCAGAGGAGGGTGGCAGGCTGCCTCTACTCCACACACATGCCCCTCACCGCTTGCATGCAACAGTCAAGCACCAAGCTGAGGAAGAGAAGGGCTATTCTCCCTTGGGATCCCCAATGCTCATGGCTGTTACTGAACGGGGGGCCCAATCCCACAGGACGCCCATCCCTGGATGCCTGCTCGGTGAATGCCAGCTCCATGACACCTAAGGGTGAACGTAGAGGCAGTCAGAAGCACAGGAATGACTTCAGGCAGGACCAAAGGGCTTTCAATACTTCCATGCAATGGGAATGCGTTCCATGTGCAATGGAGATGTTTCTCTCAATTCCCCTAAACCCAGCAAGGAAGCCGGCTCCCCGCTAGTATGTCTGGCCCAGCCTGGCCAAAAAACAGCTCTCGACTGGACTCCTTTTGATGTGCTAGGGCTCTGGATGTCCATGTAGTCCTAAAACCAAAAGGCCTGGGCTCCTTTCTCTCCAGCTTTCCCACAGTCATAAGGGCTTGTCCCCGTTGGGCACCTGCAAGCCAGAGATAGCACTCTGAAAGACTGAATTTGTATGGACCCCACGACGATCCTTGATGGATGATAAACCTGTGCCATGAAACTGGAACACCAGATGGCCTTCACCGAGGCCCAGAGTTCTTCATGTTGGGATGCACATGACTAGCACCACAGATTCGCAAGGGATTCGCTCAGGGACCACTGGAACCTTTGGTGGGCTTTTCTGAGAAGAGTGTTCCAAAGGATGCTCTGTGGAGCCCTTTGAGCAAGAGGTCCACATCCTTCCTTAAGAAATAGAGGGGAACGTTGGCTTCTGGGGCGTTTCTGCCCATCATATCCATCGAGAGGGGCAGCAGAGGTTCTGAGATACAAAGAAGGTCCTTGCATGTAATGGTCTAGAGGTGGGAACGAGGTCTTGGTGCAGCATAGATTCTAAAGGCTTTCAGTGCACTGATCAGTCATGGAGCATGCTGCACATGCACAGACTGTCTGTTCTTCCAACTGAGGGTAGCTCCAGCCATTAGGGGCAGGGTCCATGTGACTACCCGTTCCCATGATACTGTGGCCTTCCCAGCACCAAGGGCTCAGGGACAGGAGATTAGCTATCCTCTGGGATATCAGACTCTGCGAGCCCTGCCTTGGCTCAGGAAAGGCTTGGAACTCACCTTCACTCCAGGGACATTGGTTGGTGTAGGGGACAGACACAGGGTCTCCGTGTGTGAATTGAGACCAAGTTTGGAGAGCAGCAATGGTAGAGAAATGACAATAAGGCGAGTCAAGCCGTGCATTCAAATTGCCATGGAGGAAACTGAGGAAGGAGACCATGACTCTTCCTTCCCCTTGGCCCACACAGGTAGCGGGATCCACCTCGAACCTCTGGCTTAGCCTATCCACAGCAATTCTCCCTGGCTGCCTGCACACACTCTGGGTTTGGGGGAGGGAACCACATCATTCTGAAACCAAACTCAGAGGGGACAAATGCAACACCTCTATCACCATCACAAAAACACCACCAAAGTCCCAGGCTGAGACACTGTCTCAGAAGAGTTTCCATGCAAACTGTCTTTCTTCAAAAGGGCTCAGGGGTGGCAATGCAGACACACACTCTGCCAGAGTTCTTCATCACACATGACTTGCAGAAAGTTGAGAATGAAGTATCCAGTGCACTCTCCTATCGCCCAGCTTGTGTTGCGAATAAGAGAGACCCGTGGGCTAAGACCAAAAGAGCACTCTGAAGGATTCTACGTGGGAGCTCTGTGAGCAGGAAGCCTGCTTTCTTTCTTGAGGAGGCTCGATTTCTGGCATGGTCTCTCCCTGCCGCTTTTCCCATCAGTCGAGGGAGCCAGCAGTGCTGGAGCTGGAGCTACTGGCTTTGGAGGGCTCTTGCTCAGGAATCTGCAACAAGGGCTTGGTTCCCTAATTCCTGGCAAAGGCTCTTCCAGTGCCGACCCCCTCCTCATTCCTACTGCCCATGTGCAATCTGGGTGCATCCCAGAATGAAGGAAAGGAATCGTCCAGGTCAGGGAGCCAAACAGGGTCCCCTTCACGCTCCATAGCAGAGCAGGCCAAGCACCAGGCACACAGGGACATCTTTCTTGTGTCCTCTTTCCTTTGGTAGAGCAGAGCCTGAGTGCCCTCACTGAACACAGGAGCAGAGGGGGAGTTTGCAGCCTACCCAGTGATGCCAGCTGCGTGAGAGATGGCTCCAGGGGTCCTAAGAGGGACAAAAATAAATGGTCAGAGATACATAAAGGGGAAAGATATGGGCACCAGATGGGCTAAAGCTCGACATTTCCAGTGGGAATGGGGATCCACTTGGAAAGAAGATGCCTGGATTCGTTTGCCCTCGGCCCAGAAGGAGGCCAGCTCCCTGCCCAAATCTCAGCCTGGTTATGCCCCCAAACAACCTCTGTTGGTTGCCTTCAAATGCCCTGGGCATCTGAATGGCCACATACTTTTGAAACCCAGTGAGTTCATGAAGAAGGAGCCCTGTGGCCAAACCTCTCCCAGAACACAAGGACTGGACCAGACCCCCGGGTGGAAAGCAGATGATAGGACTCTTAAAACACTGACCGAGATGGATGGGAGAAAGAACCTTGTTTTTGCAAGAGAGTAAAGATGTGTCAAGATGGATAAGGAGGGCTGGAGTCCTAGAGACCTGGGAGGAAGTGAAATATGGAGAAGGGAGGCCCAGCACCAGCTGCTGGCAATCTGGCCCTTAGAAGAGGCCACTTCCTTCTTGGATTTCAAACACTACTAACACAGTGAACCAAGATGTTAAATGAATGAAGCATTGCCCACGTGTTCTTTGACAAAACGAGTATATGGTACTTCCCTCCAAGATCCGGGCACATGTTTTGTTTTTTTTTTTTAATTATTATTATAATAGTTTATTTTCAAATTGGTTTACATAAAACACCCAGTGTTCATCCCAACACGTGCCCTCTTTAATGCCCGTCACTCCCTCTCCCCCCTCCCTCACCTCCCTCACCCTCAGATTGCTCAGAATCTCTTATGTTTTATCTCCCTCCCCCTCTGTGTCTTTTTTTCCTTTCCCCTCTTCCCCTCCCCCTGGTTTTTGCATCGTCTCACAAGGTCCACCTATTCGTGGAAACATATAGTATCTGTCTTTTTCTGACTGACTTATTTCACTTAACATAATACCCTCCAGTTCCATCCATGTTGCTACACATGGCCAGATTTCATTTTTTCTCATTGCCACGTAGTAGTCCATTGTATATATGTGCCACAACTTCTTTATCCATTCGTCAGTTGATGGGCACTTGGTCTCCTTCCATGATTTGGCTCTTGTTGAAAGTGCTGCTATGAACATTGGGGTGCCCTTATGCATCAGCATTCCTGTGTCTCTTGGGTAGATTCCCAGCGGTGCTATTGCTGGGTCATAGGGTAGCTCTATTTTCATTTTTTGAGGAACCTTCACAGCATTTTCCAGAGTGGCTGCACCAGTTTGCATTCCCACCAACAGTGTAGGAGGGTTCCTGCTTCTCCACATGCCCGCCAGCATCTATAGTTTCCTGACTTACTCATTTTAGCCACTCGAAACGGTGTAAGGTGGTATCTCAGTGTGGTTTTGATTTGTGTTTCCCTGATGAAGAGTGACTTTGAGCATCGTTTCCTGTGTCTGTTGGCCATCTGAATGTCCTCTTTGGAGAAGTGTCTATTCATATCTTCCGTCCACTTCTTCACTGGATTATTTGTTTTTCGGGTGTGGAGTTTGGTAAGTTCTTTATAGATTTTGGATACTAGTCCTTTAACTGATATGTCATTTGCAATTATCCTTCCCCATTCTGTTGGTTGTCTATTAGTTTTATTAGTTGTTTCCTTTGCTGTGCAGAAGCTTTTTATCTCATGAGGTCCCAATAGTTGATTTTTGCTTTAAATTCCCTCGCCTTTGGAGATGTGTCTCATAGGAAATTGCTGCAGCTTAGGTCAAAGAGGTTTTTCCTGCTTTCTCCTCTAGGATTTTGATGGTTTCCTGCCTCAAATTCAGATCCTTCATCCATTTAGAGTTTATTTTTGTGAGTGGTGTAAGGAAGTGGTCTAGTTTCATTCTTCTGCATGTTGCTGTCCAGTTCTCCCAGCACCATTTGTTAAAGAGGCTGTCTTTTTTCCATTGGATACTCTTTCCTGCTTTGTCAAAGATTAGATGACCATATGCTTGTGGGTCCATCTCTGGGTTCTCTATTCTATTCCATTGGTCTATGTGTCTGTTCTTGTGCCAATACCATGCTGTCTTGATGACTACCGCTTTGTAGTAGAGGTTAAAATCTGGGATTGTGATGCCTCCCGATTCAGTTTTATTCTTCAGAATTACTTTGGCTATTCGGAGTCTTTTGTGGTTCCATACAAATTTTAGGATTGTTTGCTCTAGCTTTGAGAAGAATGCTGGTGCAATTTTGATTGGGATTGCATTGAATGTGTAGATTACTTTAGGTAGTATTGCCATTTTAACAATATTTATTCTTCCGATCCAGGAGCATGGGATGTTTCTCCATTTCCTTGTGTCTTCCTCAATTTCCTTCATAAGTTTTTTTATAGTTTTCCACGTAAAGGTCTTTTACATCTTTGGTTAGGTTTATTCCTAGGTATTTGATGGGTTTTGGTGCAATTGTGAATGGGATCCGCTTCTCTATTTCTCTTTCTATTGCTTCATTGTTGGTGTAAAGGAAGGCAACGGATTTCTGTACGTTGATTTTGTATCCTGCAACTTTGCCAAATTCATGGATCAGTTCTAGTAGGCTTTCGGTGGATTCCGTTGGGTTTTCCATGTAAAGTATCATGTCGTCTGCAAAACGTGAAAGTTTGACTTCATCCTTGCCTATCTTGATGCCTTTTACTTTGCTTTCTGGTCTGATTGCTGATGCTAGGACCTCCAACACTCTGTTAAATAGCAGTGGTGAGACTGGACATCCCTGTCGTGTTCCTGATCTCAAGGGGAAGGCTCTCAGTTTTTCCCCATTGAGGATGATATTAGCTGTGGGCTTTTCATAAATGGCTTTTATAATGCCTAAGTATGTTCCTTCTATCCCGACTTTCTCGAGAGTTTTTATTAAGAAGCGATGCTGTATTTTATCAAATGCTTTTTCTGCATCGATCGACAGGATCATATGGTTCTTATCTTTTCTTTTGTTAATGTGATGTATCACGTTGATTGATTTATGAATGTTGAACCATCCCTGCAACCCAGGGATGAATGCTACTTGATCGTGGTGGATAATTCTTTTTATATGCTGTTGGAGTCGATTTGCTAATATCTTGTTAAGAATTTTTGCAGCCATGTTCATCAAGGATATCGGCCTGTAGTTCTCGCTTTTTGCTGGGTCTCTATCTGGTTTGGGAATCAAAGCGATGCTGGCTTCATAGAATCAGTCCGAGAGTTTTCTTTCCATCTCAATTTTTTGGAACAGCTTGAGGAGGATAGGAATTAACTCTGTTTTAAATGTCTGGTAAAATTCCGCCCTGGACTTTTATTTTTGGGAGATTTTTGATAACCGATTCACTTTCTTCACTAGTTATGGGTCTGTTCAAGTTTTCTATTTCTTCCCGTTTGAGTTTTGGCAGCATGTGGCTGTTTAGGAATTTGTCCATTTCTTCCAGGTTGTCCAATTTGACGGCATATAGTTTTTCATCATATTCTTTGATGATTGCTTGTATTTCTGAGGGATTGGTTGCAATCACTCCATTTTCGATCGTGATTTTATTCATTTGGTTTCTCTCTCTTTTCTTTTTGAGGAGCCTGGCTAGAGATTTATCAATTTTGTTTATTTTTTCCAAGAACCAGCTCTTGGTTTCATTGATCTGTTCCACTACTTTTTCTGTTTCCATATGATTAATTTGTGCCCTAATCTTTGTTATTTCTCTCTTTCTGCTAGGTTTGGGCTGTCTTAGCTGTTCTGCTTCTAGTTCCTTTAGGCGTGCTGTTAGAATTTGTGTTAGGAATTTTTCTTGTTTCTTGAGATGGGCCAATATAGTTCCCTCTCAGGACTGCCTTTGCCGCATCCCAAAGCGTTTGGATTATCGTATTTTCATTTTCATTTGTTTCCACGTATTTTTTAATTTCTTCTCTGATTGCTTGGTTGACCCATTCATCTTTTAGTAGGTTGTTCTTTAGCCTCCATGTTTGTGCGGGCTTCCCAGACTTTTTCCTGTGGTTGATTTCAAGTTTCAAAGCATTGTGGTCTGAAATTGTGCATGGTATGATCTCAATTTTTTAATACTTATTCAGCGCTTCCTTGAGCCCCAAAATGTGTTCTATCTTGGAAAATGTACCATACACATTTGAGAAGAATGTAAATTCCTTTGCTTCTGGATGAAGGGCCCTATCAGGCCCATCTGTTCCAACGTGTCGTTCAGGTCCATTGTTTCCACGCTGATTCTCTGTTTAGTGGATCTATCCAGCGCTGTGAGTGGGGTGTTAAGGTCTCCTGAAACTAGCACGTTTTTAACAATAAGATAGCTTACGTTTGTAATTAGTTGCTTGACAAATTTGGGTGCCCCAGAATTCGGCGCATAGATATTTATAATTGTTAGATCTTCCTGCTGGATAGTCCCTGTGATTATTAGTCCCTTCTTCATCTCTTATTACATCTTTTACTTTAAGCTCCAGTTTGTCCGATATAAGTGTGGCTACTCCAGCTTTCTTCTGAGTTCCTGTAGCATGGTAGATAGTTCTCCATCCCCTCACTTTCAGTCTGAGGGTGTCCTCAGGTTTAAAATGGGTTTCTTGAAGACAGCAGATAGATGGGTCTTGTTTTCTAATCCATTCTCTTACCCTGTGTCTTTTAATTGGAGCGTTTAGTCCATTTACATTCAGTGTTAATATTGAAAAACGTGGGTTTAGAGTCAAGGTGTTATCTGTAGGTTTCATGTTTGTAAGGATGTCTCTGGTGCTCTGTGTTCCTTGCAACCTTTCCTTCATAGAGTCTCCCTCAGGATCTCTTGTAAGATTGGTTTATTTGTGATGTATTCTTTCAGTTTTTGTTTGTTTGGGAAGACATTTATCTCTCCATCCATTTTGAATGACAGGCTGGCCAGGTAAAGGATTCTTGGCTGCGTGTCCTTCCTGTTCATCACATGGAAGATTTCCTGCCATTCCTTTCTGGCTTGCCAAGTTTCTGTGGATAAGTCTGCTACCACTCTAATGTGTCTGTCTTTGCAAGTTAAGGCCCGTTTATCCCTAGCTGCTTTCAGGATTCTCTCTTTATCTTTGTATTTTCCCAGCTTCACTATGATGTGTCTTGCTGAGGGCCTATTCGGGTTACATCTGCGGGGCGTTCTCTGTGCCTCTTGGACTTCAATGCCCATTTCTGTCTTCATGTTGAGGAAGTTCTCATCGATGATTTGTTCAAATACCCCTTCGATTCCTTTCTCTCTCTTTTCTTCCTCTGGAATTCCTATAATACGGATGTTATTCCGTTTGATTGCAGCGCTCAGCTCTCGAATTCTCCTTTCCTGTTCCTGAATCAGTTTCCCACTCTTTTTCTCTGCTTCCTCCTTTTCTGTAATTTTATCTTCTAATTCCCCTGTTCTCTCTTCTGCCTCTGCAATCCGCACTATGGCCATCTCCAATTTGTTTTGCCCCTCATTTAAAGCATTTTTTAATTCCTGCAGATCGTTTTTTAGAACCTTGATCTCTGCCTCTAGGGTCCCCCTGCTTTCTTCTATGCTTTTTTCAAGCCCTGCGAGTATTTTTATGTTTATCATTCTGTATTCTTGTTCTGTTAAGTTGCTTATGTCTGCTTTCATCATCTCTTGTGCTGTCACCATTTCCTGTACAGTCTTTCAGGGGAGTTCTTCCATTTGGTCATTTTGGCAATGGTGTATTGGTTTATATCTTATTTCTCCCTGGAAAGGAAAAGGGTCAGACTCAGTGTCCCCAGATGCTCTGGATTTTGCGTTCTCTTTCCTGTAGCCTCCAACTCCTCTTCCTGCAGATCCCCACGATTGAGAGTTTCTCTGTCTCAGTCCCGCTCAGATTAAGAGTCGCCAGAGACCAGCAGCGGGTGTTACTTCTTTTCCGCCATGTTCTAATCCGGGCACACGTTTTCAAACATACCCATTTTAGTGAAACAAGATGTTAGTTGAATGATGCAATCCCCAGAATGTTGATTAACAGAGTTGAGAATATGGCACTTCCCTTAGTCCTTGCAGGGGATTTAAAAACTCTGTACCTAGTGACACATGAGGGTAGTCGAATGATGATCACAGTGTTGTTTCACAGAGTGGAGTGCATGACACGTTGTTCCTAGTTCTGCACACGGGATTCAACAAACTACTAACCTACTGAAACAAGGTGTCACGAGATGTTAGTTCAAAGATGTTTCTGCACAGTGTAGTGTCACAATTTCAGTGTACTGATGCTCGCTTCTAGTTCTGGGCCTGGGCTCCAATACATCGCTAACTTACTGAAACAAGGTGTCAGTTGAATGATGCATTCCCCACAGTATTGATTCACAGATTTGAGTGCACGGCACTTACTTAGCTCCTTGTTTGGTGCATGGGATTCAATACACTACTAACTTCCTGAAACCAGACGTTACTTGAATGATACTTTCCCATCACTGTTGTTTCACGGAGTTGAGTGTATGGCACTTCGCTCCTAGTTCTGTGCCTGGAATTGAACACACTCCTAACTTACTGAATGAAGATGTTGGTTGAATGATGCATACTCCGCAGTGTTGGTTACCGGAATTGAGTGCATTGCAGTTAGCTTGTATTTCTGCGCATGAGATTCAACACTTCTAACCTACTGAAACGAGATGTTTGTTCAATAATGTGTTCTGAACATTGTTGTTTCACTAAGTTCAGTGTATTGCACTTCACTCCTCGTGCTGGGCATGGGATGCATGGGATTCAATATAAACTACTAACTCACTGAAACAAGATGTCAGTTGATTGATGACATCCCAACAGTGTTGTTTTACACAGTTGAGTGCATTGCCCTCCGCTCCTAGTTCTGCGAATGGGATTCAAAACACTCCTCACTTCCTGAACCAAGATGTGAGTTGAATGATGCATTCCTCACAGTGTTGTCCCAGAGTTGAGTGTGTGGCAGCCTATCCCTCCTCGTTCTGCGCTTTGGATTCCAAACTTCTATCCTACTGAAACAAGATGTTAGTGAAAGGAGGCATTCCCCACAGTGTTGTATCCCAGAGTTGAGCATATGGTGCTTGGCTTCTGCTTCTGCGAATGGTAGTCAACAAATTCCTACCTTACTGAACCAGGACTTTAGCTGAAAGGGGCATACCCCACAGTGTGGTTTCACAGAGTTGAGCATATGGCACTTTGCTCCTATTTCTGTGCATGTTACTCAACAAATTCCTACTTTATTGAAACAGGACGTTAGTTGAATGAGGCATTCCCCACGGTTTTGCTTCACAGAGTTGAGAGTACGGCACTCCACTGCTAGTTCTGCACATTGACTTGCACACACTGCTAACTTGCTGAAACAAGGTGTTAGTCGATTGAGGCGTTCCCCACAGTGTTGTTTTACAGAGTCGAGGGTATGGCACTTCGCTCCAAGATCTGTAATTTGGATTCCACACGCTGCTAACTTACTGAAACAAGATGTTACTTGAAGGAGGCCTTCCGCACAGTGTTGTTTCAAAGAGTTAAGTGCATTGCATTTCCCTCCAAGTTCTGCCTATTGGAATCCAGACACTGCTGACTTACTGAAACAAGATGTTAGTGAACGGAGGCTTTCCCCACAATGTTGTTTCAAAGAGTTGAGTGTATGGCACCGCGCTGCTGGTTCTGCGCCTTGGATATCACACACTACTAACTTGCAGAAACAAGATATTAGGCGAAGGTGGCTTTCTCCACAGTATTCTATCCCAGAGTCGAGTGTATCGCACTTCACTTCTAGTTCTGCGCATTGGATTCCATACACTGCTCACTTACTGAAACGAGATATTAGTTGAATGAGACATTCCCCACAGTGTTATCTCACAGAGTGGAGAATACGGCATCCATTGCTAGTTCTGCGCTTTGCATTCCATACACTGCTCAGCTACTGTACCAAGATGTTAGCTGAAGGAGGCATTCCCCACAGTGTGGGTTCACAGAGTTCAGTATATGGCACTTCGCTGTGAGTTCTACTCATTCGATTCCACACTCTGCTAACTTACTGAAACAAGATGTTAGTTGAAAGACGCATACCCCACAGTGTTTTTTCATAGAGTTGAGTGTATGGCACTTTGCTGCTAGTTCTGTGCATTCGATTCCACACACCGTTAACTTACTGAAAAAGATATTAGTTGAATGAGGCTATCCACAAATGTTGCTTCAAAGTGTTGAGTAAGTGCACTTCGCTCCAAGACCTGCACGTAGGATCCACCCACTGCTAACTTACTGAAACAGAACCTTAGTCGAATGAGGCATTCCCCACAGTGCTGTTCCACAGAGTGGAGTGTATGGCACCTCGCTGCTAGTTCTGCGCATTCAATTTCACACATTGATAACTTACTGAAACAAGATATCACTTGAAGGAGGCATTCGGCACAGTGTTGTTTTACGGAGGTGTGTATGGCACTTCACACCAAGATCTGTGCTTTGGACTGCCACACGCCGCTAACTTCCTGAAACAGGACGTGAGATGAATGGGGCATTTCCCGCAGTGTTGTTTCACAGAGCTGAGTGTATGGCTCTTCCCGCCTTGGATTTCATACACTGCTCACGTACCGAAACAAGATGTTAGTTAATGGAGGCATTCACAACTGTGTTGTTTCAAAGAGTTGAGTGTATGGCACTTCGCTCCTTGTTCTGAGCATTCGATATCATACACCGCTAACTTGCTGTAACAAGATGTCAGTTGAAAGAGGCCTTCTCCACAGTGTTCTTTCATAGAGTTGAGTGTACGGCATTTAGCCTAGAGTTCTGTGCATTGGATTCCATACAGTGCTCCCTTACTGAACCAAGATGTTAGGTAAAGGAGTTATTCCCCACAGTTTTGTTTCACAGAGTGGAGTGTATGGCACTTCGCTGCTACTTGTGCGCATTCAGTGCCTCACACTGCTAACTCACTAAATCAAGATGTTAGTGGATTCAGGCATTCCCCTCCGTGTTGTTTCACAGAGTTGAGTGCATAGCACTTCGCTGCTAGTTCTGCGTATGGGAATCCATATCTTCTTAACTTACTGAAACAAGATGTGAGTTGAATTAGGCATTCCCCACAGTGTTGTTTCAGAGCGTGGTGCGTATGGCTCTTCGCTGCTAGTTCTGCTCACACAATTCCACACACGGCTAACTTACAGACACAAGATATTTGTTGAATACGGCATTCCGCACAGGGTTGTTTCAAAGAGTTGAGTAAGTGCACTTCGCTCCAAGGCTTGTCTGTTGGATCCACACCCTGCTAATTTGCTGAAACACAATATTAGTCGAATGAGGGATACCCCATGGTACTGTTTCACAGAATTGAGTGTATCGAACCTCGCTGCTCGGTCTGAGCATTCAATTTCATACAATGCTAACTCACTGAAACGAGAGGATATTTGAAAGAGGCATTCGCCACAGTGTTGTTTCAAAGCCTGGAGCCTATGGCTCTTCCCTGCCTGTTCTGCGCATTCAGATCCTCTCACCGATAACTTACTGAAAACAAGGTATTAGTTGAAAGACGCATTCCCCACGGCGTTCTTTCAGAGTTCAGTGCATAGCGCTTCGCTGCTAGTTCTGTGCTTTATGTTGCAAACACTGCTAACTTACTGAAACAGGATGTTAGTTGAAAGAGGCAATCTCCACAGTGTTCTTTCACAGCCTGGAGCATAAGGCTCTTCCCTGCCTGTTCTGCGCATTCAGATCCTCACACGGATAACTTACTGAAACAAGATGCTAGTTGAAAGATGCATTCCCCACAGCGTTCTTTCACAGAGATGAGTACACAGCCCTTCACTGCTAGTTCTGCCCGGTCAGTTCCTCACGCTGCTAACTTACTGAAACAAGATGTTTGTTAAAAGAGGCAGTCCCCACAGAGCTGCTTCACAGAATTGAGTGTATTGTACTTCGCTGCTGGGTCTGCGCGTTCAATTTCATACAATGCTAACTTACTGAAGCCAGACGATAGTTGAATGAGGCATTCCCCGCAGTGTTGTTTCACAGCCTTGAGCCACTGGCACTTCGCTGCCTGCTCTGCGCGGTCAGTTACTCACACTGCTAACTTGCTGAAACAAGAGGTTAGTTCAATGAGGCATTCGCCACAGTGTTGTTTCACAGCCTGGAGCATATGGCTCTTCCCTGCCTGTTCTGCACATCCAGATCCTCACACGGATAACTTACTGAAACAAGATGCTACTTGAAAGTATTCATTCACAGAGTTGAGTGCATAGCACTTCGCTGCTAGTTCTGCGCCTGGGAATCCACACCCTCTTAACTTACTGAAACCAGATGTTTGTTAAAGAGGCAGTCCCCACTGAGCTGCTTCACAGAATTGAGTGTATTGCACTTAGCTGCTGGGTCTGCGCGTTCAATTTCATACAATGCTAACTTGCTGAAGCCAGACGATAGTTGAATGACGCATTCCCCACAGTGTTTTTTCACAGCCCGGAGCCACTGGCACTTCGCTGCTTGTTCTGCGCGGTCATTTCCTCACACTGCTAAAACAAGAGGTTAGTTCAAAGAGGCATTCGCCACAGTGCTGTTTCACAGAAATGAGGGTTTGCACCTCGCTGCTAGTTCTGCGCATTCAGTAACTCACACTGCTAACTTGCTGAAACAAGAGGTTAGTTCAACGAGGCATTCGCCACAGTGCTGCTTCACAGAATGCAGGGTATGGAACTTTGCTGCTAGATCTGTGCATTCAATTTCATACACTACTAACTTACTGAAACAGGACGTTTCTTCAAAGACATATTCCCCACAGTTCTGTTTCACAGAGGTCAGTGCAAAGCACTTCGCTGCCGGTTCTGCGCATTCAGTTCCTATACTGCTAACTAACTGAAACAACGTGTTCGTTGGAAGAGGCGTTCCCCACAGTGTTGTTCCATACAGCTGAGTCCATAGCACCTCGCTGCTTGTTCTGCGCAACCAGTTCCTCACACTGCAGACTTACTGAAACAAGATGTTATGAAAGCGGCATTCCGCCACTGTTGTTATACTGAGTTGAGTGTATGGCACTTCGCTGTGACGTGTGCGCTTTCGGTTTCACACAATGCTAACCTACTGAAACAAGATGTTAGTTCAATGAGGTATTCCCCACAGCATTCTTTCACAGACTGAGGCCTATGGCATTTGGCTGCTAGTTCTGCGCAGTCAGTAACTCACACTGCTAACTTGCGGATACAAGATATTACTTGAATGAGGCATTCTCCACAGTGTTGTTTCACAGCCTGGAGCATATGGCTCTTCCCTGTCTGTTTTGCGCATTCAGATCCTCACACGGAGAACTTATTGAGACAAGATTTTAGTTGAAAGACGCATTCCCCATAGCGTTCTTTCACAGAGATTAGTACACAGCCTTTCACTGCTAGTTCTGCGCGGTCAGTTCCTCACGCTGCTAACTTACTGAAACAAGATGTTTGTTAAAAGAGGCAGTCCCCACAGTGCTGCTTCACAGAATTGAGTGTATTGTACTTCGCTGCTGGGTCTGCGCGTTCAATTTCATAAAATGCTAACTTGCTGAAGCCAGACGATAGTTGAATGACGCATTCCTCACAGTGTTGTTTCACAGCCTGGAGCCACTGGCACTTCGCTGCCTGCTCTGCGCGGTCAGTTCCTCACACTGCTAACTTGCTGAAACAAGAGGTTAGTTCAATGAGGCATTCGCCACAGTGCTGTTTCACAGAATTGAGGTGATGGCAATTTGCTGCCCGATCTGCGCATTCAGTTTCATACAATACTAACCTACTGAATCAAGAGGTTAGTTCGATGACGTATTCCCCACAGTTTTGTTTCACAGAGGTCAGTTCATAGCACTTCGCTGCCGGTCTGCGCATTCAGTTCCTAAACTGCTAACTAACTGAAACAACGTGTTCGTTGGAAGAGGCATTCCCCACAGTGTTGTTCCATACAGCTGAGTCCATAGTACCTCGCTGCCGGTTCTGCGCAATCAGTTCCCCAAATTGCAGACTTACTGAAACAAGATGTTATGAAAGAGGCATTCCGCCAGTGTTGTTTTACAGAGTTGAGTGTATGGCACTTCGCTGTGACGTGTGCGCTTTCGGTTTCACACAATGCTAACCTACTGAAACAAGATGTTAGTTCAATGAGGTATTCCCTACAGTGTTGTTTCACAGACTGAGGCCTATGGCACTTGGCTGCTAGTTCTGCGCAGTCAGTAACTCACACTGCTAACTTGCGGAAACAAGAAAATCGGTCTCCAGTGGACCGCCGCCAAGGCCCTAGGCCTCTGGATGTCCATGTGGTCCTGCAACCAAAGGCCAGGCCTCCTTTGGCTCCACCGTTCCGACAGTCCCAAGGACTGATCCACACTGCACATCTCCAAGCTGGAGATAGAACTCTGAAAGACTGAATTCGCATGGACCCTGAGATGAGCCTCGATGGCTAAGAAACAATGTCATTCAACTTGATGCACCTAGGCCTGATTTCACAAGTTCCATGCTGAATGGGACTTCGTGAATGCTACACCGATTCTGGGCACCAAATCCGTTCAGTGTCTCGTATTCTCTGCACCAACAATATCTTCCCCCTGACACCCTGCAGTCATGTGCAGTGTGGTTCGTTCTTGTCATTCTGGCCCCAGCAAATGTCACGTCAGGGAGGCCTCTCATACCCTCCGATGACTCCCCAGCCTGTCCTCACAGCACACTCGTTCTTTTCATGATGACAGCGCTTGCTCCAGTTTTCACATGTCTTGTCCTTCATATCTGTGTTCCTCTCCCCTCCGGACTGTGAAGACTTGGCACGCAGGGACCACTTTGTCATCGTAAGCCTTGCACATGGGCCCACCAGATGGCCGAGCATGAGGAGAGTGCTTGGAGCAGTTACTGAATGAATAAATGGAAGCACCTTTGGCCTCTCCATCTCGAGTTTGACCAGCTTACTCTGTGGAGATAACTGGGAGTATGGCAGATTCCTGTTGAATGTGAGGCAGGGGAAATGCAGAATGACTCTGCATGACCTTTCCCTGGTCCAGTTCCCCCAGCCAAACTCGGTGGGCACCACTGACACAGGAGGCTGCCTGTTGCCTGGTGTCCAGCACTAGCCCTGGAGCCACAGGCATGCAATCTGCACACAAAATCAGCACCTTCGTGTGGCTGCCACGGAGGCAGTGGCCCTTTCAGGTCCCAGGGTAAAGCTCAGGACCTAGAGGCTCCAGGGCTGTGCAAGGGATCTCAGGCTTCTGCCATTCCCCCTTCTCTGTCCATCCGCAGTGTATATGCTTTCCTCCCGAGGCATCCTCATGTCAGCCAGGACGAGGACCCCCCTGTTTCCAAATGAAGACCCTGGGAGTCCAACAAAGACTGGGATTCTGTTGGACTCTAGATTCAGTGTACAGTGCTCTGACATGTGCTTCCCTATCCCAAGTCTTCACCAACCCAAGTCTCCAAGTGTCTCTAGGCTCTCCAAGGCTTCCAGCAAGTGGAAAGCCTTTCTCTAGGGAATTGGAACACAGTGACTCATTGAGGAGAGCCAAAGCCAAAGGACCCATGATGCTTCTATGGAACTCTGGAGAAACACAACACTCTCCAGGAGAACGCTGAAGTCTTTTCTTCTGTAGCTATTGTCTAACCAATGGGACTTGACTCATCGTAATTCCAGGTGCCCTAGTCCTTTCTTCTGGAGTCTGGGCCAAGGGTGGCCCGGGGCCCAGCAGAAAGCTACCAATTTCACGAATTCCTTGCCCATGTTTGGGCCTTTGAGCATGCAGCTCAGAAAATGGATGCTGCTGCCCCATGGCAGAGCTCTCTTGATCCTCCTCCTTCTTCTCTCTTCTCACTTCCCCAGTGTCTGCTTTTCCTTGAACACACACACCCTCAGTATGTGTGTGCCAGTGCACATGTGGGGGGTGGATAGTGAAAGGAACCCATGTGGAGAGCAAGTGGGCATGATTTCTCCCAGAATATCAGACTCTCTCATTTCTAAAGCAAACATGATGGGAGGTTTTTGAGCCATGTTCTAAAAAGGGCCCGAGCCCAGCCTTATTCTCTGGACTCTTCCTACCTCCTGTGATCTATCTGGGTCAGTCCTAGTCTCTCAATCAGATCAGTCACCCCACTGTACAGTGAGAGTTTGGATACAGAACTCCCTAAGCCAGTGGTCCCGAGGATGAGATGTCAGGCTCCATGAACCCTGGCTAGGGTGTCAGGTGGGGAGTAGTCAGCCACACCTGTAGATGAAGTGTACCGGTTTCCTTTAGACAGGCCTCAACACCTGCCTAAGACAGGCAAATATTCAGAGCCAATGAGGGACAACCAGGTGTGTGTCACTGGACATCGCAGGACATCACTAACCCCACAGTGCATGAGTGTGCTCCCTACCTTATGAGGCATGCCATGCAGCATGCAGCAAAGGCTCTGCTCCAGAAGTAGGTCTGGAGCCACCACCCCATCCCACTACCACCTCCTGGGCCCAGGAGAGAAGGCATAGAGAGCAACCGGGCAGAAGCGCTGTATCTCAGAATCATGGAGTCTACTTCCACACCTGCCTCTGCTGCTAGGCACACAGAGATCTGTCCCTCAGAAGGAATGAGATCATGCACAGAGTGACGTGACTAGCACCGTCTTCCTCAGCTCACAAACTGACTGAGGAAGGAGAAACACCTGTCGTCTTTGGCAAACAGTGCCATCTATTAATTCCATCTGAAAGCCCGGTCAGCAAGGAGCCTGCCCAGATTCTTTCTTCAAAATCAGAGGGAAAGATTGGGCCCTAGGCATGTGTCCTGTCCTTGCCATCAGTAACTGGGGTAGCTGTGGTACAGCTAGCGGTAGGAGGGATGTGTCCCGGACGATGCAAGTGTTTGGGAGCAAGCCTTGGGGTAGGATTTCATCCAAAGGTACTTTCTGTGCTGACCAGACCCTGGACCATCCTGCCCACATGAAAATCTGCTGTTGTTCAAAATCAAGGCATCGCCATTAGTAAGGGGAGGGAGGCCCACTGGACACCCATGCTCATGCGGACCCTAGCCAGCTAAGCAACACCATGTGCTCAGATTTCATCAGGGATGACAGATCCACATTCCTACAATTTCCTCAGGAACTAGCTGGGAAACTGGCACCATTCTTATGGCCATGGCCCCTGGAACATGAATGGAGACCTAGTCAGGAAAGCAGCCTTGCCATGTGCATGAGTGGAAGCAGTGCCAAAATTCTGCATCTCCCAAGGGCTGGCATCCCTCCACAGAAAAGTTATCTTTCTTCCTCCACTCCCGATCCAGACAGGAGGCCAGCTCCATTCCTACACCTCTGGCTTAGCCTACACACAAGCATTCTCCACCAGGCACCTACAGATGTTCTAGGCCTGGTGATGGCCACAAATTCTGAAATCCAACTACAGGGTGCCTGTGGCCAAGCCTATTGCACACTCACCAGGATTTCACCAGACTCCCAGCTTCACAGGACAGGACATGCCTCTGACACAGGGCTCTACAACAATTCCAGAGAAACTCTTGTATCCAAAGAAGAGAAAGGATTTACTATAGCTATAGTAACCTCTTCAGCAACCAGAGCTCAGGGACATGTGACGTCCCAATTGTCCTCTGGGACGTCAGACACTCAGAGCCCTCCATTGGGTCAGGAACTGACTGGAAACTCGTTTCCAATCCTCGTAACTCAGTTGCGTGTGGGAGAGTCGCATGGTCTCAGTGTGTGATGTGAGAGCAAATTAGAAACTCAGCAACGGGAGAGGAATGACTACAAGGGGAGTCAAAGCTATCCATTCAAAGGGGCATGGGGAAAATCGAGGAAGGAGACCTCTACCTTCCCTTTTCCCTTCCTTTTGTCCCACACAGGACGCAGGCTCCACCACTAACCTCTGGCTTAGCCTACCCACAAGCAGTCTCCCTGGGTCCCTTCATGCACCTTAGGTTTGGCGAGGCCCACATCATTCTGAACCCAAATTGAGAAGGGCTCAGTGCAATATCTCTGTTACCATCCCAAGGACACCACAAAACCCCCAAACTGAAAAAAGAGGATATTATTCTAAGACTCTGTCTTGGAATAGTCTTCAAGCAAACCCTCTTTTGTGAGAAGGACAAAGGGATGGCAGTGGAGACACACAGTGCCAGAGCTGTTCATTACGCATGTGATTGGAAGAATGTTGAGAATGAAGCACCCAGCGCAGGGTCCTATCAACTGGGTTGCATCCGGAAGGAGAAAGGCCTGAGGGCTTCACCATAGGAGCCCCCTGAACAACTACACCTGAGAGTCCTGTCAGCAACAAGCCTGCGTTCCTTCTTTGGGGGCCAGTGATTTCTGCATTGTAATACCTCTACCACAATTCCCATTGAGGGAGGCAGCAGTGCTTGAGCTGTAGCTATTGGCTTCTGAGGACTCTTGCTCAGGAATCTGCAACGAGTACTTGATTCCCTAATCCCTGCCAAAGACTCTTCCAGTGCTGACCCTTCCGGGTTCATAGTGCCCATGTGTAAACTGTCTGCTTCACAGAATGAAGACCAGTCACTCATCAGGTCAGTGAGGCAAGCTGGCTCCCCTTTACCCTGCAGAGCACAGCAGGCCAAGCACCAAGCACCTAGGGACTGAAGGACGACTTTTCTTTGGTAGAGCAGAGCCTGATAGCTCTCCCTGAGCACAGGAGCACAGTGAGAGTTTGCAGCCTACCCAGGGGTGCCAGCTGTCGAATGATGGCTCCATGGGTAGTATGGGGAAAAAAACGGTCATAGAAACAGCAAGGGGAAGGAAATGGGAGCCAGATAGGCCACAGCTCGACATTTCCGGTGGGCATGGGGATCCACTGGGTAAGAAGATGCCCGGCTTCATTTGCCCTTAGCCCAGAAGGAGGACAGCTCAGTGTCCACATCTCGGGCCCAGGCTTTGCGCCAGACATCCTCTGCCGGTCCCCTCCAAAATACCCTGGGCCTCTGAATGGTCACATACTTTTGAAATGCAGTGAATCAACAAAGACAGAGCCCTGTGACAAGATTTCTTCCACAGTCTCAAGGACTGGACCAGACTTCTGAGTGTAAGGCAGAGGATAGGACCCCTGAGACCCTTCGTCTGAAGTGACAGTTGTGATAAGAACCCTGTTTCTACACGAGAGTAAAGATCTGTCCAGATGATTCAGGATGGCAGGAGTTCTACAGACCTGGAATGAAGAAAAATGGAAAAGGAAGTGCCCAGCATCAGCTGCTGGCAATCTGGCCTGAAGAAGAAAAAGAAACTCAGATGGCTTAGGCAACGGCGCCCTCTAGTGTCTCCGTCCGGGAGCCCTGTCAGCAGCAGATCTGCCTTCTTTCAGAAGGACCTAGAGAGCCCAGGAATTGGTCTGCTTTTCTGACTCTTCCCGTCATGAAGTGGAGTAGGCGGTGACAGTGCTGTATCTGGGAGCTTCCCTCAGCTGTGGCGCCAAAGTGTGGAGAGAGGCATTGGTTCCCTCTTAGCGTCTAGGGCTTTTCTGTGCTGACCAGCTTCTGGAGTCTACTGCTCCAGTGTGAACTGTCTGCTTTTCAGAAGGTACACACCTCAGTCAGGCAGAGGAGGGTGGCAGGCTGCCTCTACTCCACACACATGCCCCTCACCGCTTGCATGCAACAGTCAAGCACCAAGCTGAGGAAGAGAAGGGCTATTCTCCCTTGGGATCCCCAATGCTCATGGCTGTTACTGAACGGGGGGCCCAATCCCACAGGACGCCCATCCCTGGATGCCTGCTCGGTGAATGCCAGCTCCATGACACCTAAGGGTGAACGTAGAGGCAGTCAGAAGCACAGGAATGACTTCAGGCAGGACCAAAGGGCTTTCAATACTTCCATGCAATGGGAATGCGTTCCATGTGCAATGGAGATGTTTCTCTCAATTCCCCTAAACCCAGCAAGGAAGCCGGCTCCCCGCTAGTATGTCTGGCCCAGCCTGGCCAAAAAACAGCTCTCGACTGGACTCCTTTTGATGTGCTAGGGCTCTGGATGTCCATGTAGTCCTAAAACCAAAAGGCCTGGGCTCCTTTCTCTCCAGCTTTCCCACAGTCATAAGGGCTTGTCCCCGTTGGGCACCTGCAAGCCAGAGATAGCACTCTGAAAGACTGAATTTGTATGGACCCCACGACGATCCTTGATGGATGATAAACCTGTGCCATGAAACTGGAACACCAGATGGCCTTCACCGAGGCCCAGAGTTCTTCATGTTGGGATGCACATGACTAGCACCACAGATTTGCAAGGGATTCGCTCAGGGACCACTGGAACCTTTGGTGGGCTTTTCTGAGAAGAGTGTTCCAAAGGATGCTCTGTGGAGCCCTGTGAGCAAGAGGTCCACATCCTTCCTTAAGAAATAGAGGGGAACGTTGGCTTCTGGGGCGTTTCTGCCCATCATATCCATCGAGAGGGGCAGCAGAGGTTCTGAGATACAAAGAAGGTCCTTGCATGTAATGGTCTAGAGGTGGGAACGAGGTCTTGGTGCAGCATAGATTCTAAAGGCTTTCAGTGCACTGATCAGTCATGGAGCATGCTGCACATGCACAGACTGTCTGTTCTTCCAACTGAGGGTAGCTCCAGCCATTAGGGGCAGGGTCCATGTGACTACCCGTTCCCATGATACTGTGGCCTTCCCAGCACCAAGGGCTCAGGGACAGGAGATTAGCTATCCTCTGGGATATCAGACTCTGCGAGCCCTGCCTTGGCTCAGGAAAGGCTTGGAACTCACCTTCACTCCAGGGACATTGGTTGGTGTAGGGGACAGACACAGGGTCTCCGTGTGTGAATTGAGACCAAGTTTGGAGAGCAGCAATGGTAGAGAAATGACAATAAGGCGAGTCAAGCCGTGCATTCAAATTGCCATGGAGGAAACTGAGGAAGGAGACCATGACTCTTCCTTCCCCTTGGCCCACACAGGTAGCGGGATCCACCTCGAACCTCTGGCTTAGCCTATCCACAGCAATTCTCCCTGGCTGCCTGCACACACTCTGGGTTTGGGGGAGGGAACCACATCATTCTGAAACCAAACTCAGAGGGGACAAATGCAACACCTCTATCACCATCACAAAAACACCACCAAAGTCCCAGGCTGAGACACTGTCTCAGAAGAGTTTCCATGCAAACTGTCTTTCTTCAAAAGGGCTCAGGGGTGGCAATGCAGACACACACTCTGCCAGAGTTCTTCATCACACATGACTTGCAGAAAGTTGAGAATGAAGTATCCAGTGCACTCTCCTATCGCCCAGCTTGTGTTGCGAATAAGAGAGACCCGTGGGCTAAGACCAAAAGAGCACTCTGAAGGATTCTACGTGGGAGCTCTGTGAGCAGGAAGCCTGCTTTCTTTCTTGAGGAGGCTCGATTTCTGGCATGGTCTCTCCCTGCCGCTTTTCCCATCAGTCGAGGGAGCCAGCAGTGCTGGAGCTGGAGCTACTGGCTTTGGAGGGCTCTTGCTCAGGAATCTGCAACAAGGGCTTGGTTCCCTAATTCCTGGCAAAGGCTCTTCCAGTGCCGACCCCCTCCTCATTCCTACTGCCCATGTGCAATCTGGGTGCATCCCAGAATGAAGGAAAGGAATCGTCCAGGTCAGGGAGCCAAACAGGGTCCCCTTCACGCTCCATAGCAGAGCAGGCCAAGCACCAGGCACACAGGGACATCTTTCTTGTGTCCTCTTTCCTTTGGTAGAGCAGAGCCTGAGTGCCCTCACTGAACACAGGAGCAGAGGGGGAGTTTGCAGCCTACCCAGTGATGCCAGCTGCGTGAGAGATGGCTCCAGGGGTCCTAAGAGGGACAAAAATAAATGGTCAGAGATACATAAAGGGGAAAGATATGGGCACCAGATGGGCTAAAGCTCGACATTTCCAGTGGGAATGGGGATCCACTTGGAAAGAAGATGCCTGGATTCGTTTGCCCTCGGCCCAGAAGGAGGCCAGCTCCCTGCCCAAATCTCAGCCTGGTTATGCCCCCAAACAACCTCTGTTGGTTGCCTTCAAATGCCCTGGGCATCTGAATGGCCACATACTTTTGAAACCCAGTGAGTTCATGAAGAAGGAGCCCTGTGGCCAAACCTCTCCCAGAACACAAGGACTGGACCAGACCCCCGGGTGGAAAGCAGATGATAGGACTCTTAAAACACTGACCGAGATGGATGGGAGAAAGAACCTTGTTTTTGCAAGAGAGTAAAGATGTGTCAAGATGGATAAGGAGGGCTGGAGTCCTAGAGACCTGGGAGGAAGTGAAATATGGAGAAGGGAGGCCCAGCACCAGCTGCTGGCAATCTGGCCCTTAGAAGAGGCCACTTCCTTCTTGGATTTCAAACACTACTAACACAGTGAACCAAGATGTTAAATGAATGAAGCATTGCCCACGTGTTCTTTGACAAAACGAGTATATGGTACTTCCCTCCAAGATCCGGGCACATGTTTTTGTTTTTTTTTTTAATTATTATTATAATAGTTTATTTTCAAATTGGTTTACATAAAACACCCAGTGTTCATCCCAACACGTGCCCTCTTTAATGCCCGTCACTCCCTCTCCCCCCTCCCTCACCTCCCTCACCCTCAGATTGCTCAGAATCTCTTATGTTTTATCTCCCTCCCCCTCTGTGTCTTTTTTTCCTTTCCCCTCTTCCCCTCCCCCTGGTTTTTGCATCGTCTCACAAGGTCCACCTATTCGTGGAAACATATAGTATCTGTCTTTTTCTGACTGACTTATTTCACTTAACATAATACCCTCCAGTTCCATCCATGTTGCTACACATGGCCAGATTTCATTTTTTCTCATTGCCACGTAGTAGTCCATTGTATATATGTGCCACAACTTCTTTATCCATTCGTCAGTTGATGGGCACTTGGTCTCCTTCCATGATTTGGCAATTTGCTGCCCGATCTGCGCATTCAGTTTCATACAATACTAACCTACTGAATCAAGAGGTTAGTTCGATGACGTATTCCCCACAGTTTTGTTTCACAGAGGTCAGTTCATAGCACTTCGCTGCCGGTCTGCGCATTCAGTTCCTAAACTGCTAACTAACTGAAACAACGTGTTCGTTGGAAGAGGCATTCCCCACAGTGTTGTTCCATACAGCTGAGTCCATAGTACCTCGCTGCCGGTTCTGCGCAATCAGTTCCCCAAATTGCAGACTTACTGAAACAAGATGTTATGAAAGAGGCATTCCGCCAGTGTTGTTTTACAGAGTTGAGTGTATGGCACTTCGCTGTGACGTGTGCGCTTTCGGTTTCACACAATGCTAACCTACTGAAACAAGATGTTAGTTCAATGAGGTATTCCCTACAGTGTTGTTTCACAGACTGAGGCCTATGGCACTTGGCTGCTAGTTCTGCGCATTCAGTAACTCACACTGCTAATCTGTGGAAACAAGATGATAGTTGAATGAGGCGTTCTCCACAGTGTTCTTTCACAGCCTGGAGCATATGGCTCTTCCCTGCCTGTTCTGCGCATTCAGATCCTCTCACCGATAACTTACTGAAAACAAGGTATTAGTTGAAAGACGCATTCCACACGGCGTTCTTTCAGAGTTCAGTGCATAGCACTTCGCTGCTAGTTCTGTGCTTTCTGTTGCAAACACTGCTAACTTACTGAAACAAGATGTTAGTTGAAAGAGGCAATCTCCACAGTGTTCTTTCACAGCCTGGAGCATAAGGCTCTTCCCTGCCTGTTCTGCGCATTCAGATCCTCACACGGAGAACTTACTGAAACAAGATGTTAGTTGAAAGACGCATTCCCCACAGCGTTCTTTCACAGAGATGAGTACACAGCCCTTCACTGCTAGTTCTGTGCGGTCAGTTCCTCACGCTGCTAACTTACTGAAACAAGATGTTTGTTAAAAGAGGCAGTCCCCACAGAGCTGCTTCACAGAATTGAGTGTATTGCACTTCGCTGCTGAGTCTGCACGTTCAATTTCATACAATGCTAACTTGCTGAAGCCAGATGATACTTGAATGACGCATTCCCCACAGTGTTGTTTCACAGCCTGGAGCCACTGGCACTTCGCTGCCTGCTTTTCGCAGTCGGTTCCTCACACTGCTAACTTGCTGAAACAAGAGGTTAGTTCAATGAGGCATTCGCCACAGTGCTGTTTCACAGAATTGAGGTGATGGCACTTTGCTGCCCGATCTGCGCATTCAGTTTCATAACATACTAACCTACTGAAACAAGAGGTTAGTTCTATGACGTATTCCCCACAGTGTTGTTTCCAGAGTGCAGCGTGTGGCACCTCGCTGCTAGTTCTGCGCATTCAGTAACTCACACTGCTAACTTGCTGAATCAAGATGTTACTGGATTGAGGCATTCCCCACTATGTTGTTTCCCCGAGTTGAGTGCATAGCACTTCGCTGTTAGTTCTGTGCATTCAGATCCTCACACCGATAACTTACTGAAACAAGATGCTACTTGAAAGTATTCTTTCACAGAGTTGAGTGCATAGCACTTCGCAGCTAGTTCTGCGCATGGGAATCCACACCCACTTCAATTACTGAAACGAGATGTTAGTTGAATTGGGCATTCGCCTTCGTGTCGCTTCACAGAGTAGAGCGCATCGCACTTTGCTGCTAGCTCTGCGCCTTCAGTTCCACACACGGCTAACTTACTGGAACAGAATATTAGTGGAATGAGGCATTCCGCACAGTGTCGTTTCAAAGAGTTGACAAGAGCCCTTCGCTCCAAGGCTTGCGTGTTAGATCCACACACTGCTAACTGACTGAAACAAGATGTTTGTTAAAGGAGGCATTCCCCACAGTTTTGTTTCACAGAGGTCAGTGCATAGCACTTCGCTGCTGCTTTGCGCATTCAATTCCTAAACTGCTAACTAACTGAAATAAGGTGTTAGTTGAAAGAGGCATTCCCCAAGTGTTGTTTCATAGAGCTGAGTGCATAGCACCTCGCTGCCGGTTCTGCGCATTCAGTTCCTCACACTGTAGACTTGCTGAAACAAGAGGTTAGTTCAATGAGGCATTCGCCACAGTGCTGTTTCACAGAATCGAGGGTATGGCACTTTGCTGCTAGATCTGCGCATTCAGTTTCATACAATACTAACCTACTGAAACAAGCGGTTAGTTTGATGACGTATTCCCCACAGTGTTGTTTCACAGAGTGCAGCGAGTGGCACCTCGCTGCTAGTTCTGCGCATTCAGTAACTCACACTGCTAACTCGTGGAAACAAGATGTTAGTTGAATGAGGCATTCTCCACAGTGTTGTTTCACAGCCTGGAGCATATGGCTCTTCCCTGCCTGTTCTGCACATTCAGATCCTCACACGGATAACTTACTGAAACAAGATGCTACTTGAACGTATTCATTCACAGAGTTGAGTGCATAGCACTCGCTGCTCGTTCTGTGCATGGGAATCCACACCCTCTTAACTTACTGAAACCAGATGTTTGTTAAAGAGGCAGTCCCCACTGAGCTGCTTCACAGAATTGAGTGTATTGTACTTCGCTGCTGGGTCTGTGCGTTCAATTTCATACAATGCTAACTTGCTGAAGCCAGACGATAGTTGAATGACGCATTCCCCACAGTGTTGTTTCACAGCCTGGAGCCACTGGCACTTCGCTGCCTGCTCTGCGTGGTCAGTTCCTCACACTGCTAAAACAAGAGGTTAGTTCAATGAGGCATTCGCCACAGTGCTGTTTCAGAGAAATGAGGGTTTGCACCTCGCTGCTAGTTCTGCGCAATCAGTAACTCACAGTGCTAACTTGCTGAAACAAGAGATTAGTTTAATGAGGTATTCCCCACACTGTTTATTTAACAGAGTGCAGCCTATGGCACTTGGCTACTACTTCTGCGCACTCAGTAACTCACACTGCTAACTTGCGGAAACAATACGTTAATTGGTTGAGGCATTCCCCACAGTGTTGTTTCACAGCCTGGAGCATATGTCTCTTCCCTGCCTGCTCTGTGCATGTAGATCCTCACACCGATAACTTACTGAAACAAGATGATAGTTGAAAGACGCCTTCCCCAAAGTACTCTTTCACAGAGGTGACTGCATAGCACTTCGCTGCTTGTTCTGCGCATGAGAATCCACACCCGCTTAACTTACTGAAACGAGATGTTGTTGAATTAGGAATTCCCCACCGTGTTGTTTCACAGAGTGGAGCGTATGTCACTTCGATGCTAGTTCTGCGCCTTCATTTCCACACAAGTCTAACTTACTGAAACAGGATATTAGTGGAATAAGTCATTCTGCACAATGTTGTTTCAAAGAGTTGAGTAAGATCGCTTCACTCCAAGGTTTCTGTGCTGGATCCACACACTGCTAACTAACTTCAGTCGAATGAGGGATTCCCCACCGTGCTTTTTCACAGAATTGAATATATTGCACTTCGCTGCTCTATCTTCACATTCAATTTCATACAATGCGAATTTACTGAAGCAAGAGGATAGTTGAGTAAGGCATCCTCCACAGTGTTGTTTCACAGCCTGCCGTGTATGGCACTTCACTGCCGGTTCTGCGCATTCCTTTCCTCACACTGCTAAGTTACTGACACAAGATGTTAGAGAAAGAGGCATACCCCCAGTTTTGTTTTACAGAGTTGAGTGTATGGCACTTCCCTGCTAGTTCTGCACGTTCAGTAACTCACTCTGCTAACTTACTGAAACAAGAAGTGAGTTGAAAGAAGCCTGTCCACAGTTTTGTTTCACAGATGGAGCCTGTGGCACTTCGTTGTTAGTTAGGCACATTCAGGAACTCACACTGCTACCTTGCGGAAGCAAGATGTTAGTTGTTTGAGGCATTCCTCACTGTTTTGTTTCACAGCCTGGAGCATATGGCTCTTTCCTGCCTATTCTGCACATTCAGATCCTCACGAGGAAAACTTAGTGAAACAAGATGTTAGTTGAAAGACGCATTCCCCACAGCGTTCTGTCACAGAGTTGCGTACTTAGCACTTAGCTGCTAGTTCTGTGCATTCAGTTCCTCACTCTGCTAATTGACTGAAACGAGATGTTAGTGAAAGAGGCATTCCCCAGAGTGTCGCTTCACAGATTGAGTCTATGGCACTTCCCAGCCTGTTCTGCGCATTCAGAGCCTCTCACCGATAACTTACTGAAAACAAGATATTAGTTGAAAGACGCATTCCCCACAGCGTTCTTTCAGAGTTCAGTGCATAGAACTTTCGCTGCTATTTCTGTGCTTTCAGTTGCAAACACTGCTAACTTACTGAAACAAGATGTTAGTTGAAAGAGACATTCTCCACAGTGCTGTTTCACAGAATTGAGTGTATTGTACTTCGCTGGTAGATCTGCGCACTCAATATCACACAATGTTAACTTCCTGACACAAGAGGATCGTTGAGTGAAGCATTTCCCACCGTGTTGTTTCACAGCCTGGAGCCTATGGCACTTCACTGCCTGTTCTGCACAGTCAGTTCCTCACACTGCTAACTTGCTGAAACAAGAGGTTTAGTTCTAGGAGGCATTGACCACAGTGTTGTTTCTCAGAGTGAAACGTATGGCACTTCGCTGTGACGTCTGCACAGTTTCACACAATTGCTAAGTTACTGAAACAAGAGGTTAGTTCAATGAGGTATTCCCCACAGTATTGTTCACAGCCTGGAGCCTATGGCACTTCACCGCTATTTCTGAGCTTTCAGATCCTGACACTGATAACTTACTGAAACAAGATGTTAGTTGAAAGACGCATTCTCCAAAGTATTCTTTCGCAGAGTTGAGTGCATAGCACTTCGCTCCTAGTTCTCCGCTTGGTAATTCACACCTTCGTAACTTCCTGAAACAAGACATTAGTTGAATTAGGCATTCCCCACCGTGTTGTTTCAGAGAGTGGTGCGTATGGCACTTCGCTGCTAGGTCTGCGCCTTCAGTTCCTCACACTGCTAACTTACTGAAGCAAGATGTTAGTGAAGTTAGGCTTTCCCCACAATATTGTTTCACAGCTTGGGACGTATGGCACTTCCCTGTAGTTTTGCTCGTTCAATTCCACACAAGGCTAAGTTAGGGAAACAAGATATTAGTTGAATAAGGCATTCCGCACAGTTATTTTTCAGAGTGGAGTAAGAGCACTTCGCTAAAGGCTGGTGCGTTGGATCCACACACTGCTAACCTTGAGCGAACTGCTCTTATCATCTCTTTGAAGCAACACTGTGCGGCATGCCTTATTCCACTAATATTCTGTTCCAGTATGTTAGCCGTGTGTGGAACTGAAGGCACAGAACTAGCAGCAAAGTGCGATACGCTCCACTCTGTGAAACGACATGATGGCGAATGCCCAATTCAACTAACATCTGGTTTCAGTAAGTAAAGAGGGTGTGGATTCCCATGGGCAGAACTATCAGCGAGGTGCTATGCACTGAACTCTGTGAAAGTATACTTTGGGGAATGTGTCTTTCAAGTAACATCTTGTTTCAGTAAGTTATCTGTGTGAGGATCTGAATGCGCAGAACTAACAGCGAAGTGCCATGCACTCAACTCGGTGAAACAACACGGCGGGGAATGCCTCAGTCCACTAACATCTTGATTCAGCAAGTTAGCAGTGTGAGTTACTAATTGCGCAGAACTAGTAGCGATGTGCCAGACCCTGCACTCTGTGAAACAAGACGGTGGGGAATACCTCATTGAACTAACGTCTTGTTTCAGTAAGCTAGCATTGTGTGAATCTGAATGCGTACACCTCACAGCGAAGTGCCATACACTCAACTCTGTAAAATAGCGCTGAGGCAATGCCTCTTTCGCTAACATCTTGTTTCAGTAAATTAACAGTGTGAGGAACCAAAGGCGCAGAACTAGCAGCGAAGTGCCATACGCCCCACTGTCTGAAACAACACTGTGAGGAATGCCCAATTCAACTATTGTCTTGTTTCAGGAAGTTAAGAGCGTGTGGATTCCCAAGTCCAGAACTAGTAACCAAGTGCTATGCACTCAACTCTGTGAAACAACATGGTGGGGAATGCCCCTTCAACTAATGTCTTGTTTCAGCAAGTTATCAGAGTGTGTAGTGGAATGCGCAGAACCAGAAGCGAGATGCCATATGCTTCACTCTGAGAAACAACACTGTGGGGATTGCCTCATTGAACTAACCTCTTGTTTCAGCAAGTTAGCAGTTTGAGGAAGTGAATGCGAAGAACTGGTAGCCGAGTGCCATACGCAGCAGGCTGTGAAAAAACACTGTGGGGAATGCCTCATTCAACTATCTTCTTGATTCAGTAAGTTAGCATTGCAAGAAATTGAATGCGCAGAACCAGCAGGGAAGTGCAATACACTCAATTCTGTGAGCAGCTCTGTAGGGACTGTCTCTTAACAAACATTTTGTTTCAGTAAGTTAGCAGTGTGAGGAACTGACAGCGCAGAACTAGCAGTGAAGTCCTGTGTACTCATCTCTGTGAAAGAACGCTGTGGGGAAAGCGTCTTTCAACTAACCTCTTGTTTCAGCAAGTTAGCAGTGTGAGGAACTGACTGCGCAGAACAGGCAGTGAAGTGCCATAGGCTCCAGGCTGTGAAACAACACGGTGGGGAATGCTTCACTCAACGATCCTCTTGTGTCAGGAAGTTAACATTGTGTGATATTGAGTGCGCAGATCTACCAGCGAAGTACAATACACTCAATTCTGTGAAACAGCACTGTGGAGAATGTCTCTTTCAACTAACATCTTGTTTCAGTAAGTTAGCAGTGTTTGCAACTGAAAGCACAGAAATAGCAGCGAAAGTTCTATGCACTGAACTCTGAAAGAACGCTGTGGGGAATGCGTCTTTCAACTAATATCTTGTTTTCAGTAAGTTATCGGTGAGAGGCTCTGAATGCGCAGAACAGGCTGGGAAGTGCCATAGACTCAATCTGTGAAGCGACACTCTGGGGAATGCCTCTTTCACTAACATCTCGTTTCAGTCAATTAGCAGAGTGAGGAACTGAATGCACAGAACTAGCAGCTAAGTGCTAAGTACGCAACTCTGTGACAGAACGCTGTGGGGAATGCGTCTTTCAACTAACATCTTGTTTCACTAAGTTTTCCTCGTGAGGATCTGAATGTGCAGAATAGGCAGGAAAGAGCCATATGCTCCAGGCTGTGAAACAAAACAGTGAGGAATGCCTCAAACAACTAACATCTTGCTTCCGCAAGGTAGCAGTGTGAGTTCCTGAATGTGCCTAACTAACAACGAAGTGCCACAGGCTCCATCTGTGAAACAAAACTGTGGACAGGCTTCTTTCAACTCACTTCTTGTTTCAGTAAGTTAGCAGAGTGAGTTACTGAACGTGCAGAACTAGCAGGGAAGTGCCATACACTCAACTCTGTAAAACAAAACTGGGGGTATGCCTCTTTCTCTAACATCTTGTGTCAGTAACTTAGCAGTGTGAGGAAAGGAATGCGCAGAACCGGCAGTGAAGTGCCATACACGGCAGGCTGTAAAACAACACTGTGGAGGATGCCTTACTCAACTATCCTCTTGCTTCAGTAAATTCGCATTGTATGAAATTGAATGTGAAGATAGAGCAGCGAAGTGCAATATATTCAATTCTGTGAAAAAGCACGGTGGGGAATCCCTCATTCGACTGAAGTTAGTTAGCAGTGTGTGGATCCAGCACAGAAACCTTGGAGTGAAGCGATCTTACTCAACTCTTTGAAACAACATTGTGCGGAATGACTTATTCCACTAATATCCTGTTTCAGTAAGTTAGACTTGTGTGGAAATGAAGGCGCAGAACTAGCATCGAAGTGACATACGCTCCACTCTGTGAAACAACACGGTGGGGAATTCCTAATTCAACAACATCTCGTTTCAGTAAGTTAAGCGGGTGTGGATTCTCATGCGCAGAACAAGCAGCGAAGTGCTATGCAGTCACCTCTGTGAAAGAGTACTTTGGGGAAGGCGTCTTTCAACTATCATCTTGTTTCAGTAAGTTATCGGTGTGAGGATCTACATGCACAGAGCAGGCAGGGAAGAGACATATGCTCCAGGCTGTGAAACAACACTGTGGGGAATGCCTCAACCAACTAACGTATTGATTCAGCAAGTTAGCAGTGTGAGTTACTGAGTGCGCAGAAGTAGTAGCCAAGTGCCATAGGCTGCACTCTGTGAAACAACGCTGTGGGGAATACCTCATTGAACTAATCTCTTGTTTCAGGAAGTTAGCAGTGTGAGTTACTGAATGCGCAGAACTAGCAGCGAGGTGCAAACCCTCATTTCTGTGAAACAGCACTGCGGCGAATGCCTCTTTGAACTAACCTCTTGTTTCAGCAGCGTGAGGAAATGACCGCGCAGAGCAAGCAGCGAAGTGCCAGTGGCTCCAGGCTGTGAAACAACACTGTGGGGAATGCGTCATTCAACTATCGTCTGGCTTCAGCAAGTTAGCCTTGTATGAAATTGAACGCACAGACCCAGCAGTGAAGTGCAATACACTCAATTCTGTAAAGCAGCTCTGCGGGGACTGCCTCTTTAACAAACATCTGGTTTCAGTAAGTTAAGAGGGTGTGGATTCCCAGGCGCAGAACTAGCAGCGGAGTGCTATGCACTCAACTCTGTGAATGAATACTTTCAAGTAGCATCTTGTTTCAGTAAGTTATCCGTGTGAGGATCTGAATGTGCAGAACAGGAAGGGAAGAGCCATATGCTCCAGGCTGTGAAACAAACTGTGGAGAATGCCTCATTCAACTAACATCTTGTTTCCACGAGTTAGCAGTGTGAGTTACTGAATGCGCAGAACTAGCAGCGAGGTGCCACTCGCTGCACTCTGTGAAACAACACTGTGGGGAATACGTCATCAAACTAACCGCTTGTTTCAGTAGGTTAGTATTGTATGAAACTGAATGCGCAGATCTAGCAGCAAAGTGCCATACCCTCGATTCTGTGAAACAGCACTGTGGCGAATGCCTCATTGAACTAACCTCTTGTTTCAGCAAGTCTACAGTGTGAGGAACTGAATGCGCAGAACCGGCAGCGAGGTGCTATGCACTCAGCTCTATGAAACAACACTTGGGGAATGCCTCTTTCAACTAACACCTTATTTCAGTTAGTTAGCAGTTTAGGAATTGAATGCGCAAAGCAGCAGCGAAGTGCTATGCACTGACCTCTGTGAAACAAAACTGTGGGGA